>OZ024904.1:76158168-76298168 GCA_964017125.1 Flabesymbios commensalis | reverse complement strand
ATTATAGGAATCAAGTTTGGATATTGAAATGTGTTGGTCAGGGGCCACGAAGTGGCCCCTTGCCCAGGGCGGAGTCCAATAACATGAGAATCCAACACATTTCAATATCCAAACTTGATTCCTATTATGACAGACCGACATTAATTACCTTATGAATTCTAAATTCATTTAAAGTCAGTACGAGTTGGAAAAGGCTAAAGCTAAAAGATTGAATTCCAAGGCACATGAATTGCAACAGGGTTAATAAAAATGTGGCAGTTTGGCTGTTCCGAGGACTGAACACACCCCTGCTGTTTGACAATAATATTATAGACCTTGTTCGCTGCTGCTTTTCTTTGCACCACATAGTCTACAAGTATCCACGTGGTACAGTGGTAAGGAGACATGCCTGGAGAGCCAGAGCTCCATGTTCGAACCCGATCATGGACTTTTTTTAGTCATGAAGGCCTATTTTTACTTATGATATATATATAAATCTGATAAATTATTTCTATATGTGATTGACAAGAATATTTGTCATAGACTAACTCCATTTTAATAGTTAGGCCTATAGATCATCATACAGTAGGCTACAGGGTAGCCTAACACAAACAGTAGGCCCTAACCGTAGCCTAACACTATTACCATAGGCCTAGCTAGTATTAGGCCCAGACTATAGTGACACGGACACGTCGACGACCCAGTAAACACATTTGTACAATGTGTGAGCTAACACAGGCCGACATGTGTTGTAGAATATAGTATGACTTCTATAGAGACACCCATGTAATAATAGGCGTTTGTATTTTTTTAGCATATTGCCATTAAGCGTTCAAAAACAACATTGTGAGCATCGTTATTTTCTACTTCATATCACATAAAAATTTTAGTTATTCATTATCTTTTTTTTAACATACCGATATTACAATTGGATTTTTTATTGTACACCGCCCTTCTCCGAACTTAAATTATCGAATATTGAAAACATTACAAAATCCTTGTAAACACAATGTACTTACACAGACAGTCACCACAGAATTTTTTAACTTGGAAATTCCTTGTCGGAACGTTGCACATTTTATTATTCATTTAATTGTTCTATTTTTATAGCATGTGTGCAACGCTGTGATACCTCGAGTAAATTAAAAAATCAGGGCTGTTCCACATTACATGGGTGATGACCACAGCAGTTTTAAACCTGCGACATTTTTTTGTAAACACGATACACTTCACAGTATTCAACTAATCACTCAGATTTTTCCACCATGTATGAAACTCGCATCCCTATTTCAAAAGTTATCGCAGATATTTGTTATGGGAGGGGGGATTTTTTTATTATTATTATTAATGTGAAAGGGAGGCACTGTCACGGCTACTTGTTTTTTCTGAAATCAAATGACGTATAATTCTGTGTAGACTTAATCAGAACGTCCAATATAGTATGCATTTTGTAATTATATGTTTCTGAAAATGTCATTAATTCGTTAATTCCAAGGCAGTTATAAGCACAATGAAATATGTCCATTCTATTGTAAATTAGAAGTTATATAAGATAATTTACGAACACACTAATTGTATGTTTGCAAATTGATTTTTGTGGCGGTGTCTAGTATGTAAAATTCACGTTCTCCTGATAATTTGTTTCAGCCTACACCTAAAATGAAGAAGATACGTGATGCATACGAGGACGCCCTCAGATTATTCGGTTCCACTAACACAGGTGAGACCAGTAAAATCTAGTATATTAACCCTTTAACTGCTACATTATCAAATTAAAATTTTCACCCACTTGAATTTCACCCAACTTCAAGCGGGTGAAAATTACTCATATCTGTTTATTGTGAGACCAACCATTTGATGTTTAGACACTCATTTCATACCCAATAAACTGCTATTTACCCTGTCGATAAAAAAGATTAAAAACGGCTGTAGTTGTGGCTTAGTGCTTAACCCTTTAACCGCCAAATTATTCAATCTGAATTTTCACCCACTTGAAGTTGGGTCTCGCTGACGCGAGCCACAACTTCAAGTGAGTGAAAATTATTCAGATTTGACAAAATGGAGGTCAACTGTTTTCAAATATTGCTGATTGATGTCACATTTTATCTTTAACATGTTTGAAATGTGGTACTTTATATGCTAATAAAAAAATGAAAACCCGAATATATGCGGCACCGGCGGTTAAAGGGTTAAAGAGTTATACCATATTTCCTACACAAATACAACTACATTTAGATAATAATAATTCTGACACTGATAAAAACTGGATCAGATACTGCCTTTTTGCTTTGCATACAGACACTCTGAGAAAAGTCCTAGCACACAAGACGTTGAATCAATGTTGGTTTACGTTGGTCCACCGACTCTAATTTAGTCATCCCTCGCCCTATCCGCGTGCTCAGTTTTCTCGTTATGTCTCTTATTATTAGAGCCGCTGTCTCATACTCCTCCTGTTTTATATCACTTTTTCATTATATCCACGTAAATCAATACAAACTATTAAGAGGAGGAAGCCTGGCAGCTAATTAAGTCTATTTTATTGATAATAACCGGCTATTAAGTTTAACGCTTCCATGTTACATGGGAGGGAAACAATGTAGCAATACATGTTGTAACGCCTTTTGTTTGCGTGAAAATATATCGACAGAACATTTCAATGGCATTACTTGCCAAATATATCAGGAAAATCGCAAAATATATTTTGTAATCAATGAACGTGGAAATTATGCTGGGAAACATTGTATTTTAATTTAAAAGTGTTGAGATACGATACACTCTCTGGTATTCTATATATTACATATCTAAAATCCGCTATATCGTTTCTTAGAAAAAAAAGAAATTTATCCCGTTGCGCAAATCCAAAAGGCAGTACAAGTACAAGTAACAGTACAAGTAAGCAGATACTGCGATTTAGCACTGCAAAGTCAAAAGGCAGTATCTGCTTACTTTACGAGTAAGCAGATACTGTATTTTGGCTTTGCATGGCAGTATCATCTTACTCATTTATTTGGAAGGCTTGCGCGTACACTTCAGCCTTTCGTAGATTTCACTCTCTCGTTGATAGAAGCTTACCTGTACGTCCCATGCGATTTTAGGGTTTCCAATTTCTGACCAGAGCCATGTTTGAAGGGAGGGGGATTGTCTGAGAAAACGTATGTATTATGCACGTTTACAAAATGAACACAATTATATTATATAAACTGTATCCAACTCGGACGGATTCAGAAATTGAAAAGTGGGTTTTGTTTGGAATGTGCTGCAGGACCCCCTGACATTATCTGACCTTCTGGGACCGCCATTGCAACTGTGCTCATCAAACAACTTAGATTTTTACCAAGTATATGTAAAACTTCGTGATAGCGTTATTGCTTTTCAACCCCTTTCCCGTTAAGTTATCTTATTTAATGTTTCACCCACTTAAAGTTTTATCTCGCCACCGTTCCCCATAACGCCAAGTGGGTGGAAATTACTCATGTTTGTTTAATTTGACACCAAACATTTGCAAATTTTGATGTTTAAACACTCATTTCATTCCCAATAATAGTGAATTGATCAGCTAATAAAATGGATTAGAAACTATTATAGTGGTTCATAGCCATCAAATCAATATTGGTTCAGTCTCTCGTATCTGCTGTGTAATTGTTCAGCAAGCTAAATGAACAAAATGTTTCTTCCTCGCTCACTTGTAAAGATTCAATATTGTGGGGAACCTCCGTGACCGAGAGGTAGTGTGCTTGGCTTCAGATCGCCGGGGCTCGGATTTCCAATCCTGTGTCTTGAGGGTAGTGTCATCTCATTAATCTCACCATCCTGAGAAGGTTCTCCTGGCCCAGTCTAGCCTATATGTGCACAAAGGTGACCTAAAACCATTCATTTCATGTTCAGCTAGCTAGCTGTACATGTAAATGTCGGCGCCGCTTTTCTCCCACGTTCAAGTACTTACTCTAGCGGCATCTAGACGCCTCCCCGGAATACTGCTCTGCAAAGCCAAAAGGCCGTATCTGCTTACTCGTAAAGTAAGCAGATACTGCCTTTTGGTTTTGCGCGGCAGAATTAGTGATCACTGGTCGTCCATACGAATGGCGCCCACATCCTCATCTGTCTGGATCTACAGGTCTGTCTGGATCTACAGGTACAGCGCCGACGCCGACCTCTCAATACCATGGTTTACTGCGGACTAAATAATCCATTCATTTCAGTGCCCTTAATGCCCATCCGTTACGTTTTGATTTAGTGTTTCTTTGTCACAAACTATAGACTCGACGGTATCTGAATGCCGTGATCAGGCAAACCAAGCGTTTTCTGTCTGGGTAAGGACAACTGAAATGTTGAACCTTTCACTTGAATCTCTTTAAACCCTCACGATGCAGCAATGCATCATTTTGCATCTCTGAAGAATAGGTTAATCTCCTCGTACTATAGGGGTTTCAGAACGGAACATTTTCATGGGGCTGTTTTAATAATAACAATATTTATTTGTATTTGCCACCGATTTCAAGTCATCTTCGTCCACTACAAGGCGAGAATTGCGACAGCAATTCGCGGCTTGTAGTGGATGACGATGACTATGGTAAATTCAGGGTTGAAAGGGGTAAGCATTTGTGTTATTCAAAATACTCCGTGTTTTCTTCTGATTCTGAAGAAACTAATAGCCTGGCTCGTCGCTAATCCCATCATTTACACACCCCTCATCCTGTTGGTTGCGTTAGAGAAAGACTAAATCGAAACGTAAGGTATGCGGAATTACTGTCACTGAAAAAGAAATGGATTATTTGAGAGAGTGGAAATAAATGCCACATCTGTAAATCCCTGGTACTTTATACAGGCATTCTGCCTTGCAAAACTAAAAGACCTACTTGACTTTTGGCTATGCAGAGCGGTACCACAGTGGATTACAATGGGATGAACATGGCGTGTGATGCGCTGTAACATTACACTGTGTTTTACGCTGTTAACCCTTCAATCGCTACATTATAACATTTAATTTTTACCCACTTTAAGCTGTGTCTCGCTACCGCGACCCACAACTTAAAGGGGGTAAAATTACTTATATTGGTACAATTTTAATCAAAACCTATGCCGATTTAGCAAATTTAATGCTCCATCAAATGTTCTTGTTTCTAATCAAAAGGCCGAAAACGGCTACAGACGCAATTAGCCCTTTAACCCTTTTCCTGCTAAGTCATCTTATTCAAATTTTCACCCACTTGAAGTTGTGGATCGCGATAGTTGTGTCTCGCTATCTCGATCCACAACTTCCAGTGAAAATTACTCTATTTGTTTAACTTGGGACAGAACATTTGCAAATCCTGGATCTTTAACCACTCATTTCATTCACAATGGCAGCGATTTTACATGTTAATAAAACAGATTAAAAACAACTTTAGTTGTGCTTAGCGCTTAAAGGGTTAAAGTTATTAAACAGGTCGCCTTGACATTCACCTTTCTCTTGTAGATGTGTGGATGGACTACATCAAGACTGAGCTGAAGGAGCCTAAGGGTCACCCAGAATCTGCCGGACAGCTACACTGGAGGGCTCTGAAGGCCTTGGAACCACCTCATCTTGACCACTTCACCTTCCGCTACTCCATGATTGATGAACCCCAGCCCGTGGAAGATCCCAATCCAACTGGGTTATAAGAAGATGGGATTTTACGACCGCTCGTTAGTTAAATAATTTAATTTTCACTCACTTGAAGTTGTGTGTCGCTACGGCGACCCACAACTTCAAGTGGGTGAAAATTACACACATTTGTTTAATTTGAGCACAAACATTTGCAAATTTAGATGTTTAAACACTCATTTCGTTCCCAAGCACTGCGATTTGTACGGCTAAATAAGATTGAAAGCGACCCAAAACGCTTACAAGTTGAAGGATTAATTTGTATGAGAATCGTCTGGTAGGTTCAGGTGACGGATATATATCGCCTCCTTGGATATGAAAGGGTGTATCTGCCACTTTACAAAGTGGCAGATGCACCCTTCCATATCCAATGGGGACGAATTATTTCCTCTTCAGTTTGAAGTGACTTTATTTTACAAATATGTACAGTTATCAGAATCGATGTCGCATGTTTCTGTATAAATTTGATGCGTCAACCCCTAGAGCCCTGACCTGCTCTGCACAGCCAAAAGGCAGTATCTGGTTACTTGTAAGCCTTTTGACATTGCACGGTACTGATGTCGACTACAGTAGACATTATGTGTGTTTATTAGCATCTGTATAACCAGTTATTAAAAGTAAAATATATCTTGAAGCACTGATATTCGTTGTGTCTTGTATTTCACAAATCGAAGTCATTTTCAGTGACTTGAAGTTGTGGATCGCGGTAGCGAGCCACAATTTCAAGGTGCTGTAGGTATAATTTGAATAGTCCAGAGCTCTAGGGATTGAACAACGTTTTTTAATTGCGATGTTTGAGATACGTGGTTCTAGCCATTTAATAATGTTCCCGAGTGACATAATTATAAGAGTGTGCTCTTTAAGTTGATGACTAAGACACGTCATGCAACTGGTAAGTTGTTTGTGTATTAAGCCTTGATCTGTATCTTTTCTCATATGATTTATTTGTTTACTTGGATGTGATATGTCTTGCAAAGCCAAAAAGCTTTACAATTAAGCAGATACTGCCTTTTGTCTTTACAGAACAGCTTTATCACCTTATGTAAACCTGATGACGTGTTATGTTGTAATGGGTATGGATGAATTAGGCATTCAAATAAATCATGTTGATATAATTGAAAAGTTATCCAGAAGACATGGCGATTTTTCAGGTTTTCGAAATAGTAACTGTATGCGTATTTAGTTAAAGGAGATTTTGAATTTTTGTAATGGTAATCATCTTTTCTGACATTATTATATCCCTTATTTGTTCCATATTTCATGGAGTGGATGAATCAGTGATAGGTCCCATATGGATTAGCTAAATTAATTTTGTACAGGTTGTTCGACGTGCGAATTAATGGCTTGCAACGCTGAGATATTTGTATATAAACCATGGAGACCAAAGGGTTTTTTCATTTGAAAATATTTTTTGAAATTTGAAGACGTCATATTATGTTATATGAGTTTACAGCCATTATATTTCTTTAAATTCTTTCAGTGCAGAGACCGACTTCAAACGCCAGAATCTGAAATCTATTGACGTCTGATTCTAAAGGCGGTCCCCGCGCTGAAAGGGTTAAAGTCTAAATGTGTGTGCAATGATTGAATAATATGTTTAAAAACTAGAAATCAATTCCAACAGTTTGCGAAGATGTATATATAATCTGACAATCTGTCATTGATTCACACTGTTGTCTGCATTTATCACGAAGTAAATGCTTGTAACTTGTTTTTTTTCTGTCTGGGTTCGCGGTACTTTAGACACATTGATCTATGATTATAATTCGTACCAATCTTAGCACCAGCTGTCAGCACGGTAAGACCGCTGCTTGATATATACTCTGTTAAACTGAACAACAGGGATATCTGTCCTGCGGAATGCAGTTTAATACTATGAATTTGATTTCACGTATGAATAAAGCATACAAATTAAATGTGTTTAATTGTGTGTGTTTGACAATCGTGTCTTTTTTTGTTCTCGTTTGTGATGCTGATGTAAGGATTTGGCGATTAAGACATGGAGGATTATTGAGAGTGTTTTCTTCACTCGCCCGATACGGGGTTTTGGACATGTCCAATTGTGACTTGCATGATGGCTAATTGGGACATCTACCGAATCGTATGACACCTGGTGTAAGAGTAACTAGCATGCGATGGACACCTAGTGAGTCAGTGCTTCATGTGGAGTATCGTATTAAAACAAAATGTGACCTGTGATTGATTATTTTAACCTTTACAACCCTGAAATACTTTTATATAAACCATTAGTCGAGACTCCATTTCTGAAACACAGCCTATAAAAAGGTCCATGCGGACATCATTAGTAGAATATGGGGACATTCTTATAAAAATCACCGTCAAATTAGCCATTTTCAAAATGGCCGCCAAAAAATTGCTGTAAAAAAATAAAATCATAATAGCCGGCTTAAAAATACATTCAAACGCTATATTATTACTAATCTATTAGTGCAGAATGTATTGCCGGCACAATTTCTACTTTTTTGCTCATGTAAATTGTCTAAATTCAAGATGGCCGCCAAAATTGCTAACAAATCGTGTTTTTGATCATAACACACTAACAGGTAAAGGTGATTTCACTAAACCAGTTGACCATATGTTTGTTTAGTAAGGTTATCTATCTGAGAGTATGGCAAATGAAAGCTGGGCTACCTGTAGTGGTGGAAAAGGTCACCAGAGGTCATTTAAAGTCATCATCCAAGGTCAATATAAGGGTGATTTAACTAAACACTTTGACCAAGTTTGTGTCTGATATCATTGGAAAGGTTATCTATCTGGCCCGTGGGAGTCTGACAATGGACATTGAGATGCTTGCAGTGGTGGGATTGGTGACCAGAGGTTATCGAAGGTCACTAACCAAGGTCATTTGAAGAGATAAATTGATTTAACTGTAAAGTTAGATCAGGTCTGTGTTTAATTATTAGCTCCCGCCGTCACCGTAGGTGAGACGAAGGGAGCTATGGATTCTACCTCCGTTTTTTTGGCCTCTTCTTTTGCCTATAACTTTGTAAGAAAATAAGCTAGGATAACAATTTTTGGTATGTGGGTTACTTCCAGGTGGCTAATGGACAGGTTAAAATATTTTTTATCTGAATTCAATACGCAAGGTTGCAGAGGAGAAAATGATGATGTGACGGCGTTGGGCCGTCCGTAAACAATTCGTTTCCGGAGCATATCTCTGAAAGTACTTGTCCGATTGTCTTCAAATTTTACACACAACACCCCTAGGGGGTCTAGTTGTGCCTTTTAGGGTATTTGAACTTTGACCTACTTCTGGTTCAGAACTATGACCTATTTAGACGTTTTGACGCGCACTTCGTTTCCGGAGCAGATCTCGAAAAGTACTGGGCCGATGACAGTCATATTGCACATACATGTTCTCTAAGGTCCCTAGTTGTGCCTTTTCAGGTTTTAGGACCTTGACCTTGAAGTTGACCCAGCACTTTGACCTAATTTATAACATCGGTAAATCCGACTGAAAGATTTTGCGGAATATCATGAAATCCGCTCAAGATAGCTACACCATTACTATAAAACAAATTGTGAGGTTTCAGGAGAGGATGCATCTTGAAAAATTTGAAGTTGATAAAATTCAAAATGGCCACCTATCGGCCATTATTTACCTCGACAGGCCTGATATTGCGGAATATCATGAAAACCGCTCAAGATAGCTACACCATTAATATCAAAGAAATTGTAAGGTTTCAGGAGAGGATGCATCTTGAAAAATTTGAAGTTGATAAAATTCAAATTGGCCGCCTATCAGTCATTATTCACCTCGACAGGCCTGATATTGTGGAATATCAAGAAAACCGCTCAAGATATCTACACCATTACTATAAAACAAATTGTAAGGCTTCAGGAGAGGATGCATTTTGAAAAAATTCAACTCGTCCAAGTTCAAAATGGCCGCCAATCGGCCATTATTCACTTTCACATGGCCGTTATTTGGTAAGCCGTGCTAGATGGCTAGACCATTACTATAAAACAAAATGTGTGATTTCAGGAGAGGATGCATCTTGAAAAAATTCGACTCGATAAAATTCAAAATAGCCGCTTATCGGCCATTATTTACTTTTACATGGCCGTTATTTGGTGAACCGTGCTAGATGGCTAGACCATTACTGTAAAACGAAATGTGAGATTTCAGATGAGGATGCATCTTGAAAAAAATTGACTTGATCAAATTTAAAATGGCTGCCTTTTTGGCCATTATTCATTTTCACATGGCTGATATTTGGTAAACCTTGCTAGATGGCTAGACCATTACCTGATTACTATAAAACAAAGTGTGAGTTTTCGGGGGAGGATGCACCCTGAAAATTTTTAACTTACGAATTCAAAATGGCCGACAATCAGCATTATTTACCTCGATAGGCCTGATATCAGGTAAACCGTGCTAGATAGCTAGACCATTACTATAAATCAAAATGTGACGTTTCGAGAGAGGATGCCTTTTAAAAACTTTCGACTTGATCAAATTCAAAATGGCCTCCTATCGGCCATTATTCACTTTCACATGGGCGATATTTGGTAAACCGTGCTTGATGGCTAGACCATTACTATAGAATGAAATGTGAAATTTCAGCTGAGGATGCATCTTGGAAAATTTTGACTTGATCAAATTCAAAATGGCCGCCTTTAGGCCATTATTCACTTTCACATGGCCGATATTTGGTAAACCGTGCTAGATAGCTAGATGATTACTATAGAATGAAATGTGAGATTTCAGCTGAGGATGCATCTTGAAAAATTCTGACTCGATCAAATTCAAAATGGCCCCCTATCGGCCATTATTTACTTTCACATGCCCAATATTTTGCAAACTGTGTTGGATGTTAGTCCATTACTATAAAACAAAATTTGAGGTTTAGGGGGAGGATGCACCCTAAGTTTTTAACTAGTTTATATCGAATTCAAAATGACCGTAAATCAGCTATTAGTTACCTCGATTGGCCTGATATCGGGTAAACCGTGCCAGATAGGTAGACCATTACTGGGATACTGATTAGGATCATTAATTTCAATGGAGGTTTGCAATCTCTGACAGACTGTCTAGTTCTTATCTTACTCTTAGACTGAGCTTCTTAGACCTAGTTGTCTTGCGTCTTGATTTTTGACCTAGCCTAGGACTACATTAAAAACCCTACACAAAATTGCTTAAATCAAATTCTAATTCTACTTATGTAGTCTTGTCTATATAGAAGTATGGAAATGGGTGTTGGGAGTGTCAGTTGTGGTATAGAATGCCCCAGAGGTTATTTAAGATCACTGCCCAAGGAAATTTTAAGTGATAAGGGAACTTTAAGTGAAAAGTTTTACCAGGTTTGTGTTTGGTCTCATCTTGTTATCATCTTGGAATCAGACGCGAGATGCAACTGTTCATCTTCATTTGGGGCATCCTCTTCCAGAATCAAATTGCAGACAATAGTACAGTATAGTGATGTAAAGCAAGTTTAATATGACTGTACAGTATCTCATATTTATTGTGTTTAGAGCACCCTTGCTACCTTCTTCATCTGTATGTATACTTTAAATGTTGCTGACTATAATTATAGTAGTGATTATTGAGTAAGGGAATGTATTATAAATTTAGGACGCGCAGGGAGAGCTGGGGCAATGTGTAATGATATACATTGGGTGAACTTTTCTCTTCATTAGTGTCCCACTTCTCCATGTAAGTGTCCAGTACTTCTTCGTAAACTGGATATTTATTGTGTAAATGTTTTCATATACTGTTTTAATCATTTACACCTGTTTACAATTCCCTTTATTTCTAGTACCGATGAATCTAAAGAGATCTATGAAACTGTCCCACTTTACCCCATCAGCTGTTCAACTTTGTCACTCTTCGTCACGTTTTAATATTTTTTGCCGATGGGAGGAAATGTGCTCGCCATTACATCTCGCTAAAATGGCAACTAATAGTGTGTAACAATATTCCCCAGTCTGGGTACAATCAAACTTACAAAAGTCAAAAAAACATAAAGTAGGATCGAATGATGACAATGAAATGGTATCTCAGTTCTACTGATCCTTCATTAATTCTCCTAAATTTATCTGAAGCACATCTGCTTCCATATCTTGATTCTGGAATTGGCAAAAATACAGCAAGACAATGAGTTGGTCGCACTCTATTATGCGATGAGATAGTTGTATGAACGTCTTATAATAAGAATCTGACCCTCTAATGCATGAAAACTGCACAACAGCAACACCTGCTGATGCTTTGAAGCGCTGTACTTCACTACATTAACACGTGTTAATGTTACATATCGAATGAAAGACAATAGCCTATAAATAGTTTGAGCTTTCTTAAATATATAATATGAAGTGTAATTATAAAATTGATTTATAATTTATATCAATTTCATAATTACACTTCAAAAATATATTATCATACCTATATGGCTCTATAAAAAAATATTTAAGATGTTTAATTCATGCTCATTTTATTAATTGACTATGTAAACTATGAAATGAAACTATGAAAAAAATAGTGTTAGTTTTATATATATATTTGTAAAAGTTTGCTTTCAGGTAATGTCCTAATTATTTACATTTTTTAAATGCCGGAAAAATCTCTAGCGCATTTTGAAGAAACACCAAAATAAAAACAGATTATTTTCTTTGATTTGGGCTTATTTAGTGTTTAAATGCAATAGCGAGTCCAGATTTTTTGGGGAGACATGGAAGATTCGCCGCCCCAAAGATTTTTGTTTTTGATTCAAGCTAGTTTAGTGCACTTTTTATAATAATTTGGCAAAAAAGGGGTGTCTGACCCCCACACACGCCCCACTGATCCGCCTCTGTTTTGATTAAAATAACTGCTGATATCATTATTAATACGTTTTGTAGAAAGAAGTGGTGAAACATAATTTTCATTTAATAATTACTCGATTTTTTTTAAACAAAGGTGGTGTTTAATACCCGCTGGGGGGAGCCCTTACACTACTAGGTGGTTCTCCTTCCAGTATGGATTAGTATACATTTGTGCAGCTTTTATCACATTTTGAACAATTTTACTAAATTTAGGGTAGTTATTATAATAATGTGTCGAAAAAAACGCACAATGGATTCACCCCTGATTTAATTGAATAAACGGCTAAAAGCATTAATCAGTTTTGTAGACATCTTTGATGAAATATATTTATTTTTAAATAATTACAACTTTTTAGAAAAAATAAGGGGGTTTCAAAATACCATGAGCGAAGCCTTTACGCTACAGTTACTAGGTGGTTCACCTTCCTATATGGATCAGTATACCATTGTGCAGCTTTGTCCCAATTTTGGTGCTTTTATCACATTTTGAACCATTTTACTCAATTTAGTGTACTTTGTATAATAATTTGTCAAAAAAGAAGGTTAGGGTCCCCCACGCACTATGGACCCGCCCCTGTTTTCATCAAATAAACTGCTAAAAACATTAGTAAACAGTTTTGTGGACATTTTTGGTGAAACATATATTTTTTAAAATAATTACTTGATTGGTTTGAAAAAAATAAGGGGGGTTGAAAATGCCCTGAACGAAGCCCCTGCATCACAGCTACAAGGTTGTTCCCCGTCCAATATGGATGAGTATACTCTGGTGCAGCTCTGTGCCAAATGTGTTGCTTTTATCACAATTTGAACGATTCTCCCAAGATATTACTCAAATCCACTGCACTAATACGGGATTTAAGATTAAAACACCATTTGGCAGCCATTTAGTCAGCCATTTTGAATTTGAACAATTTATATGAGCAAAAATAATACCGGCAATTAATTGTGCATCCATTGATTAGTAATATTAGATGGTTTGAATATAATTTTAGGCCGTTTATTAAGATTATATTTTGTTACGGTGACTTCTTGGCGGCCATTTTGAAAATGGTTAATTTGACTATGAGCGGACACTATTTCAGCTTTGAGACAGTGATTTCTAAAATCCACGCAAAATTTCCTATAAGAATGATGCTGTCTCCAACTTCTACTAATGATGTCCGCATGGACTTTAGTTTACCAGAATGGAGTCTCGACTACATGGAGACCAAAGGGTTTTTCTTAATTTGAAATCACCATGTGTTTATCATGAGTATGTTCAGAAATACGTTGAGTATTAGACCCCTGTGCTCATGATACTGTTATACAACTGTGAAACAATTATACGATGTATTGAACAATAATTTATCTGCAGATTAATTTGTTCAATGCTGCTATCATATTAATTTGTTCAATATAGTTGCATATTTTTATCAATTCGACAGGCGACTTTGATCCATATTAGTTTCATTTATATACCACATCAGGGATATTCAGCTTCTCGTTTGACCCTTACAACGCTGAAATATTTTTGTATAAACTATGGAGGCCAAATGTTTTTTTACTATTTGAAGCCATCATAAATGTCCTAGTTAGCTCTTTCTGCTTCATTTGAATACCTATGTTATGGGTCTACGGCCATTTTTTAATTTCTTTTAGTGCGGAGACTGGCATAATCTGACGTCTACAGACGTCAGATTCTGACATCTACAGACGGTCCACGCACTGAAAGAGTTAAAAATAGTAAATCTATAAATCTTGTTCAATAATTCATGTTACGCTTCAAACGTAAATACTATCTTAATTTGTGGGAACAAAGGGCAAACAAATTTTTATATTGGGCCTATAATTAGCTCCCGCCGTCACCGTAGGTGAGACGGAGGGAGCTATGGATTCTACCTCCGGTTTTTTTTGGCCTCTTCTTTTGCCTATAATTTTGTAAGAAAATAAGCTAGGATAACAATTTTTGGTATGTGGGTTACTTCCAGGTGGCTAATGGACAGGTTGAAATATTTGTAATCTGAATTCAATACGCAAGGTTGCAGAGGAGAAAATGATGATGTTATGCCGTTGGGCCGTCCTTAAACAATTCGTTTCCGGAGCATATCTCTGAAAGTACTTGTCCGATTGTCTTCAAATTTTACACACAACACCCCTAGGGGGTCTAGTTGTGCCTTTTGGGGTATTTGAACTTTGAACTACTTCTGGTTCAGAACTATGACCTATTTAGACGTTTTGACGCGCACTTCGTTTCCGGAGCAGATCTCGAAAAGTACTGGGCCGATGACAGTCATATTGCACATACATGTTCTCTAAGGTCCCTAGTTGTGCCTTTTCAGGTTTTTGGACCTTGACCTTGAAGTTGACCCAGCACTTTGACCTAATTTATAACATCGGTAAATCCGACTGAAAGATTTTGCGGAATATCATGAAAACCGCTCAAGATAGCTACACCATTACTATAAAACAAATTGTGAGGTTTCAGGAGAGGATGCATCTTGAAAAATTTCAAGTCGATAAAATTGAAAATGATCGCCTATCGGCCATTATTCACCTCGACAGGCCTGATATTGCGGAATATCATGAAAACCGCTCAAGATAGCTACACCATTAATATCAAATAAATTGTAAGGTTTCAGGAGAGGATGCATCTTGAAAAATTTGAAGTTGATAAAATTCAAAATGGCCGCCTATCAGCCATTATTCACCTCGACAGGCCTGATATTGTGGAATATCATGAAAACCGCTCAAGATATCTACACCATTACTATAAAACAAATTGTAAGGCTTCAGGAGAAGATGCATTTTGAAAAAATTCAACTCGTCCAAGTTCAAAATGGCCGCCAATCGGCCATTATTCACTTTCACATGGCCGTTATTTGGTAAACCGTGCTAGATGGCTAGACCATTACTATAAAACAAAATGTGTGATTTCAGGAGAGGATGCATCTTGAAAAAATTCGACTCGATAAAATTCAAAATGGCCGCTTATCGGCCATTATTCACTTTCACATGGCCGTTATTTGGTCAACCGTGCTAGATGGCTAGACCATTACTGTAAAACAAAGTGTGAGATTTCAGATGAGGATGCATCTTGAAAAAATTTGACTTGATCAAATTTAAAATGGCCGCCTTTTCGGCCATTATTCATTTTCACATGGCTGATATTTGGTAAACCGTGCTAGATGGCTAGACCATTACCTGATTACTATAAAACAAAGTGTGAGTTTTCGGGGGAGGATGCACCCTGAAAATTTTTAACTTACGAATTCAAAATGGCCGACAATCAGCATTATTTACCTCGATAGGCCTGATATCAGGTAAACCGTGCTAGATAGCTAGACCATTACTATAAAACAAAATGTGACGTTTCGAGATAGGATGCCTTTTAAAAACTTTCGACTCAATCGAATTCAAAATGGCCGCCTATCGGCCACTATTTACTTTCACATTGCTGATATTTGGTAAGCCGTGTTAGATAGCTGGACCATTACTATAAAACAAAATGTGAGATTACAAGAGAGGATGCTTCTTGAAAAAAATTGACTAGATCAAATTCAAAATGGCCACCTATCGGCCATTATTCACTTTCACATAGCCGGTTTTTGGTAACCGTACTAGATGGCTAGACCATTACTATAAAACAAAATGTGAGATTTCAGGAGAGGATGCATCTTGAAACTTTTTGACTTGATCAAATTCAAAATGGCCTCCTATCGGCCATTATTCACTTTCACATGGGCGATATTTGGTAAACCGTGCTAGATGGCTAGACCATTACTATAGAATGAAATGTGAGATTTCAGCTGAGGATGCATCTTGGAAAATTTTGACTTGATCAAATTCAAAATGACCGCTTTTAGGCCATTATTCACTTTCACATGGCCGATATTTGGTAAACCGTGCTAGATAGCTAGACGATTACTATAGAATGAAATGTGAGATTTCAGCTGAGGATGCATCTTGAAAAATTCTGACTCGATCAAATTCAAAATGGCCCCCTATCGGCCATTATTTACTTTCACATGCCCAATATTTTGCAAACTGTGTTAGATGTTAGTCCATTACTATAAAACAAAATTTGAGGTTTCGGGGGAGGATGCACTCTAAGTTTTTAACTAATTTATATCGAATTTAAAATGACCGTAAATCAGCTATTAGTTAACTCGATTGGCCTGATATCGGGTAAACCGTGCCAGATAGGTAGACCATTACTGGGATACTGATTAGGATCATTAATTTCAATGGAGGTTTGCAATCTCTGACAGACTGTCTAGTTCTTATCTTACTCTTAGACTGGGCTTCTTAGACCTAGTTGTCTCGCGTCTTGATTTTTGACCTAGACTAGGACTACATTAATAACCCTATACAAAATTGCTTAAATCAAATTCTAATTCGGAGCGGGAGCTCCTGGACTTATGTAGTCTTGTTAACTCCCAGATTCAACCCCCAGTTTTTGCACAAAAAGATTAAATTAATCATTTACAAGTGACCCGAATCTGGTCAGTGTATTAATGAGTAAACATATACAAGTGGATAATAGCTAGTATTATTCACAACGCTGATCCAATGTGGCCAAGAATCACGAATAATCTTACCACAAATATAATCCTCTATTATTATTGTACATTTATTGTGTGTATTCAAAATGTGTCTCGCATTTGAACATGACATTATACATGTCATGATACGTGATTGGGCACAGAATGAGGGAGCTGTGGCTGCATTATATTTATTCAGTTAGCTGATTTGTTCTCATTTTATGGGTCATACAGTTCAGCATAATACGAATCAAGGTCATACAATTAAACATAGTACAAATCCAGGTTGGGTAGGCCTATATATAAATTCTACATGATGCGCCTCCGTAGGCTACGGCTAGATCCAGGTACCAATATAGTCCAGGTTAATGCCACCCAGGTATTCATGACATTAAAGAATCATTCAGCTTCAAAACGCGCATGCCTGGGACGGTCAAGTGTAGGCCAACAGTAGCCTATTGAGTACAGATTGACGGCATTAATATAGCCACTGAACTGATTACAAGATACTACTCAAACGAGACATTGATCCAATGCTGTTTTAATGTTAGGCCAACGTCTGCGACGCTGGCCCAACATTGAACCAACATTAGATAAATGTACAATGTTTGAGAGAAAGTCCTCCTGCCCAGCAAACGCAAGACATTTGTATGACATTTATGCAATGTCGGCCCAACGTCTTCGTTGGTCCAACATTGCATAAAGTCATACAAATGTTTTGTGTTTACTGGGTGACAATACAAACTTGGGGGTCAAGCAGTTTCCAAATCCCCCAGTAATACAGTCAGTTTGTTTGCAAGTAGGCGACCAAGTAGGGGCAAAAGACAAGGGCTTTGAATTATTAACTCATAGATGTCGCTCAAGTATATATGAACTTGCTGTGATTTGAGAACTTGCTCTTAATGAGGCTTTGGGTATGAAACGCATATTTAGTATTATTATGGAATAGGGCCTTGGCTTACCCACGGGCACTATTGCCTTCTGAGGGACCCTTGTTGACAGTTGACTACACCTTCAACAATGGATACCTCGTTTTATGTGAGTCGTGTGTTGTGAAAGAAAATAACGCTACTTCACATTTTCTCAGTTATTTTGACATCATATTTCCGAGTATCTTGAGATCTAAATGAATATATGCTTACACATAATATTTGTTTACCTGTAGAGCCCCATACTAACATTTAATGAGTGTCGGTTTTAAAGGTGAGATCATTCATGGTTTGTCAATTCTGTGAAACGCAGTGACGTCACTGGAAACCCGTTTGAATGGCTACTCAGTGAAAATAATGTTATATAAGACCTCCTCTCCCATACTAGCTCGGGAAAACATTGGAGGTCAAGACTATTAATTTTGGTTTCACAGAAAAAAACCCTGTGTCTACTATACCGCAGTGGCTGTCACTGACCACCATGCTCAACACGGATTACGAGAGAGGTGTCAGGGGCGGATTAAAGGGGGTTGGGGAGGGGGGGGGGGGGGTTAATCTCCCCCCTCGAAAAAAATCATATTCTCCTCCAAGGGTCTCCCTATGAACTGTTGATACAAGTAGGTGCGATATACATTAGATTGCAAGAGAAAACCTTTTTAATTAAAAAAATTCCCCCTGGCGGAATGTCCCCGGACCCTTCTACAGTCGAGCGTATAATACTTCGACAAATTTAACATAGCCTTTATTTCAAAATTAACCGGGAATCTCGAGATGCATGTAACACGCCACCTGGTGGAGTGGGACAAACCAGTACATGTATTTTTTTTAAATTGGTTTATGCACAGCTGGACCAACCCACACCTGTATTTTCCCCATCAGCTTCACAGTTTCCGTGATTTCAGCTAAGCTATAAGCCATCACACATATTTTACTATATAAACTCAAAAAAGTAGATGTAGAGAGACGATATTGTTTTTGTCTACATATTTGTTTAATTTACAATAAATGTGACTTGGTCCAATTGTGCATAAGTTAAACTTGGTTTATGCACAACTGGACCAACCCACCTCTATATTTCTCCCATCAGCCTCGCAGTCCTGGTGATTTCACCTGATAAACTATAAAACAAACTGCACTATTTTATTATAGAGGCTCCAGAACTAGATGGGCGGGGGCCCTAGGGTAGTGGTTAGCACCGCTGCCTTTCACGTCGGGGTTTGGTTCCCGGTCTCGGCGGTTTAAAAGGAACAAAAATGTTTCTTCCCCATCCACGTGCGAAACTCAGTATTGTGGGGAGCCTCCGTGACCGAGAGGTAGCGTGCTCGGCCTCAGACCGCCAGGGCTCGAATTTCGAATCCTGTGTCTGGAGGACAGTGTCATCTCACCATCCTCAGGAGGTTCTCCTGGCCCAGTTTAGCCTATATGTGCACAAAGGTGGCTTAAAGCCCGATTCATTTCATTTTCCAGAACTAGATGATAGATCTACAGAAAATCTTTGATAAAAATAAATGTGGGTTTGTCCAGTTGTGCATCAATCAAAATGGTCACTCTTATGTATGCACAACTGGACCACAGCGCGTCTCGAAACCGTAGGTACCCCAAGGTGGGAATATTTTTATTGGTAGAGAATGTGGATGCGTGTGTTGTTGTAGCTCGATATTTTCCTCATTCGCATTCTTGAATTTACAGTAGACCCTAAACTTCAAATGTATTTACCTCAAAACGAACTCTTTGGGGCTGGTCCAGTTGTGCCTAAGGCATAGGCCTACTATTATCAGAACAAAATATAGCCTGTCACTCGGCAACATCAATCGCCAAAATAATCCTCAAGCCCTGAAACGCCTAGCGCATAAGGCGTCAGGGAGTTGCATCTAGTATCCCCATTTAGCAGCAGTGCTAATGAATTTCACCCACCATTCAGGCAATCAATCATTGGTGGCGAAGCTTGAGAGCATTTTAAAGCCTGTCAGGCAAAAAAAACTCCTTGACATTAGGCCGAGTCTGAAAGACAGAATGAAGTTCTGAATTAGAACTCCTGAATTAATGTTTGTAACCTAATTTTAAATATAAATATATATAGCTGCCATATTATTTATCCGGAAAACTGACCAACCAGAGACACTGCAGATGATATAAAACATACATTTTAGTGAGACAATTGGAGGGGACGCTATGATTTGTTGTCATGCTGCTCTGCAAAGACAAAAGGCAGTATATGTAAGTAATGGTAGCCTATGGTTTTGTTTATATGAATATTGTTTTACGTCGCTTTCTGCACAATCATGGCAATATCGCGACAGAAGGAAGCCCGAAGCCGGGACTATGCCCTACTCTTATTTTGAATGACTTCAAGGGTTCTTTATAGTGCGCAGTATCATTGGCAGCACTGCACACTCTAGGCCTTTGAACAGTTTGAAGCACCGTATATGCACAACCACGATGACAAATATCCGGCCCGACCGAGATTTAAACCTGGTACCTCCAGGCTACAAGCCCCGGTCGATACGAATGAGCCATCGGGGCCGGCCGCCTATGGTCTTGTATATTTTTACTTGTAAAGTGAGCATATGCTTTTTGGCTCTGCACGGCGGTCTGGACGAAATTATCCACCCATTCGTTTCAGGATTTTTATTTTTTATTTTTGCAAATATGTTCAGCTATGTCAGCAAATGACCTGATTACCTTTTGGGAGCAAACAATTTCAAAATGGCCGTTGAGATACCATTTTGGATTTTAATAATTTTGTGATATTTACTTAACCCAAAAAAAATGCAAAATAGCTGGATCATGAATATAAAACAAAATGTAGCGTCTCACACAAGGATAGGCTAACCCATGACAAATTTCGCAGTTATAAAAGCCAAAATGGCCGCCAGTCGGCCATTTTTTTCTCATCTTGGAAATCTTGCATGATAGCTGATCTATAAACTTCTGCTGCCTCATACTTCACATAGCCATCAGATAACACCAGGCGATTTTTGGTGACATTTTGATTCCCATATTATCCATATCATCAACCTTTTAATTACTATGGCTACTAACGAAGAATAGCTCGTTAGCGCTTTCAGGGAATTTTTCCATCAGATCCTTTTTTAATTTGGCAAATATGTTCAGCTATGTCAGCCAATAACCTGTTTAACTATCGGGAGCAAACAATTTCAAAATGGCCGTTTAGTGGCCTTTTTGAATTTAAATAATTTTGCGATATTTACTTAACTAAAAAAAATGCAAAATAGCTGGACCATGAATACAAAACAAAATGTAATGTCTCACACAAGGATAACCCCTGACAAATTTCGCAGTTATAAAATTCAAAATGGTCGCCAGTCGGCCATTTAATTTTGTTTTCTTATTATCTCGGCAATCTTGAATGATAGCTGATCTATGAACTTCTGCTTCCTCATACTTTCAGATAACACCAGGGGTTTTTTGGTGACATTTTGATTCCAATATTATCAACCCTTTAATTACTAGGGCCACTAACAAGGGAATACTTGTTGCACATTTCAGGAAAAGTTTCCAGCAGATTTTCTTTTTATTTGGCAAATATGGACAGCAATGTCAGTCAATGACCTGAATTACTTTAGGGAGCAAACAATTTTAAAATAGCTGTCTAGCGGCTATTTTGAATTTGAGTAATTTTGTAATATTTAGGCTACGCAACTCAAAATCAAAGCAATTAGCTGGACCATGCATATAGAACACAATGTAAGGACTCACACAATAATAACCCATGATGAATTTTGCAGAAATAAAATCTAAAATGGCCGACTGACGGTCATTTTTAATTGTTCTTTCTCATTATCTCGGAAATGTTGCATAATAGCTAAAGCGGTAATATAAAATAAACCTTGGGAAAATTTGCTGATCTATATTAAATTTGAAATGGCCGACTGGCGATAACTGAGGGCTGCTTTCGTGTTCGTTTCCAAACAACTCTTTCTAGTTAGAATTTGTAACGTAATCCTGGTTTAACACATTCAAGGAAAATACTATATTCAATACTGAAATATGAAGCACTACTCGTATGTTACTGAATCCAACCAAAGCTGTCAACAAGATGAAAACATTGGCTATTACCAGGTTTTGACTATTTTTTCTTTATTATTTTTAGTTGCTGTTTTTTCTTCGGGTGAACTGTAGGCCCGAGGTCCATGGCACGCCACATTTAACTGTAGACCTAATGTTAGACTACATAGATGTAGGCTACCCCATTGGTCGAAAGTAATTTTTTTTTAGCTTTTTGACTGTTAGGCACCTGCCCCTGATTATTCCAAGAAAATTTTGAACCCATTTTTGGTCAATAATGGCTGTGTTTCTAGGTAAGAGTTTAAAGGCAATAGGAGCCTACTATTGAACATCTGGTAGAAGCTTCACGTGACAAAAGCAAGTTTTTGAAGGATGAGCATAAAACATTTTGTAACTTACATAATGTTATCTGCTAGAAAAAACATTTAATTAGTAGCTTATTGTTATTTCTAGTCTATGTATACCAGATATTTGTTTTGATTGTGGGTGATGCATCAGCAGCAAAATGATTAGGGTAGGCCTATTTTTCAGTCGTCGATCACCTCATTCACCAGGTGGCATACTGATTAAATCTGGTACTCTTTCCCTATACTACCTCATTTCTAATGTTACCAGTGCATTGAAGCATGTGGTAACACAATAATATTGTGAGGGAACACAATAATTAGTGAGAACGAACACACTATTATTGAGGGAACACAATTGTGAGTGAACACAATAATTAGTGAGAAGAAACACAATAATAAGTGTGAGGGAACACAATGATTAGTGTGAGGGAACACACAATTTTTTAGCCAATGTTCAGTATTCATTGCTTTGTTGCACATGTGTGAAAATTTGCTTTTGAATCCTACCTATATCGGTTATCATCACTGCGACTTTTTATTTCACGGCATAGGTCTACGGGTTCGGTCAATAGTTTCCTGTCGACCTTCCTAAATCGATCTTTCGCTTTTTTCTCAGCCTGTTTCTTCATCGATCTCAGACGGTGCCATGTCCGGTCCGCCTCACCACCGGTGAACCAATAAGATTTAAAGGGACTGGCCCACGCTAAAATCATCAAAAAATCGGTGATTTTATTTTGGCTTCTTAATATGACCATATGATGTAAACATGTACATAGACTAGAACTGCAAAGTTTTTAAATTTTTGTGCCGCGCATTCACCAGTTAGACTAGATATAGAGACGAAATTCCCGTATTTCTATTTTTTGACATGGTTGTCAATAAATAAAACTCAGGAATTTCGTCTCTATATCTAGTCTAACTGGTGAATGCGCAGCTCAAAATTTAAAAAACTTTGCAGTTCTAGTCTATGGACATGTTTACATCATATGGTCATATTAAGAAGCCAAAATAAAATCACTGATTTTTTGATGATTTTAGCGTGGGCCAGTCCCTTTAAGGTACACCCTGGACACCCTCTCTCCAGCATACCACTATATTTGATTTACCGTTGATACAGAATCGTGGGTAAAATGGGTTTGTTTACGGGACATAAACCATCTTGTTTGATCCAGTTACCTTTACGTAGGCTATAACACCTTATGTACTATGTAGACATGTCATGCAGATAGGCCTACGCTTTTTAACATTGTGCCATGCGTGATACTCTTTCTAACATCGTGTCCTGCTGTCTATTGAGCCGGTAACAAGCGCATATATGACGAACAGTAATTCGCAGTTTTTGTATATTTACCTATGCTCAAACTGTTCTATTTTTTGCTTAGATATTTTATGAATAGCTGTTGTGCCATCTTTGAAATCGATTTGGTGTGTTCCTAAGTTAAAAGGATGACTGCTCACGAACAATCGGAATGAAAATTGAACTTTTGTTGATTTTATTTCAACATGGATTAGCCTGCCGCGTCAATTTTTTTTCTGAAAATACATTATTGCCCAATACATCAAATCGATATCCCACCTGCTCAAATATTATCTTCCACATCTGCGATATCCAGCGAAGTATTATAGGGCGTACCTGGCGTACGCCCCCCTCCCCCCCTTATTGGTGAAAATATTGCATTTTCATACATTTTTAGAAAAAAGTGAAGCTAACAATCCTTTTTCAGCCAAATATGGCTCCTCTTGCACATTCTGGATCCGTCACTGCAACGCAGACAGAAGTTTAGAAAGCAGGACACCATATTATAAAGAGTATCACGCATGATACCATGTTGGAAAGAGTATCTGCATGGCAGGTCTACAGAGGGTGTATATGCCGATACATGTCTGCTGCTCTGCAAAGCCAAACGACAGTATATGCTTACTTGTAAAGTAAGATTTTGACGTCTGAAGTCGATCCGCGCACTGTAAGTGGTAGTGTGTGTACACTAGTCTACGTCTCATTCACCACATGATGTGGTTGAAATGGAACATACTTATTATGATCTACTGAAGATTTTGCGAGGACATCATTTTCTATGTTTGAATCTTTAGATTCGTAGTATAATGATTGCATTATCTGCAAGACATGTGACTTTATACTAATAAACAAATTAGCACGTACAATGCTTGTCGCGAGAACATTGCGCGATACCATTCAGTGACCATAATTATATCCAGCCAGCAGCCAGTTAGCCAGCCAGTAAAAGAGTCATTTAGCCAGCCAGTAAGAAAGCCAGTTAGCCAGCCAGTAAGAGAACCAGTTAGCCAGACAGTAAGTTAGCCAGACAGTAAGAGAGCCAGTTAGCCAGACAGTAAGAGAGCCAGTTATTTATTTGATAAAGTATTGCAAACAACATAATATATATAATTATGCTACTATAGTTGCACTCCTTGACATAGCAATAACATATAGTAATTATAGGATATGGTATTATAATATGACATTTTCATTTCATGATTTAGCATTATAGTGTATGGGTTTGTAAATAATTAGCCAAGTTACAACATTATTGTGGCAGTATTATATTACGTTGACGATCTCGCGCTACTTTTTCAGGATTTTGTGAATATCACATCTCTATTCTCAGCATACGATTACATATGTAAGTGTAGAAATACAAGTTAAGAGTTGCGGACGAACAAGGTCTATTGAGAAGGGAAAAATACTGACATTTTAAATAAAAGACATGGTTCAAAGGCTAACATGATGTTTGACAAAATTAATGAGTATTTCGTGACATGCAAGTTGTGAGTTGTTGAAATACAAGATAGTGTTGGTGATATACAAGTTATTTTTTTCGAAATTTTAATTTTAATAAGCACTAATTTATTTTTCAACAATTCTAACATATAGTCAGGCACAATATTGGCAAAATTTTACCTAACCTTGAAATTCATACAAAAGTTTATATTTTTATTGATTTGTGTTCAGCAAAGGCTAGGTTTATCATTTCCACCAGGAGTACTGAATTTCACCAAGTGAAATCTTTAATCTGCATATTTCCAAGATGGCCGCCAATCGCTGGGCTCATAGCTTAAAATGGCATATCTCTGCGCATATTTGTTTAAATTGTATGACAATTGGGTCGATTTCCATCAAACCAAAAGCCGTCAGTACATTTATGACATCAGAAGAATTTATTGGGGGTCAAGGTGAAAGGTCAAGGCCATTTTATGGATCTGGTAAGGCTAGAAAAGGCATCTAATGTGGCGCGCTATTTTCTGATTACGATTATTCACAAAAGTACAAAAACATATTGGTGTCTGCTCGATTTATGCACAACAATATTCCAGAAATTGATGGCAGCCATTTTTCAAGATGGCGGCCATTTCCAGCATAAAAATCACTTTCTTGATAGTTTTCTCCAAACTTGTGCGATTTTAATGATCGTGTTATCAAATCATACATTTTTGACCATGCAGAATCAGAATTTCGACCTCCAGAATTCAGTAAAGGCTTATTTAACAAAATATAAGACAAAGAGTTAAAATGCATCGTGGTGGTTAGCATAAAATGTAGTCTCGATCTAAGGCAGAAGCAGCATAGACTAGACATACTTAGAAATAAAACTACTCGAAAGTAATATACTGTAATGCATTAAAGAACATACAAGTTTCAGTCAGATTGGAAGATCTCAACGTCAACCCTGGTAATAATTGCCATTGCAATGCGACTCAACCTCACACCTGCAACTGCATAGTATGGTGCAAGTGGTCCAAAACGGTGTCATTTACACCGCCATGACATTCTGATTTGATGCTACATTTAGTCAGCTGCTGGCCTCTCTCTGTGATAGTAGAAGGTCTCTCCAGAAGATCTGCCAAATATTGTCTTTTTCATCCATACCCAGTTTGCAGAAAACGCTATGTCTGGCTGGACTCCTTATGATGCCCGTCTGGTGACAGCTCCTTGCAAACATCTCCAGTCTTGCATCATCGACGCCCTCAGCTGTGCTGGACCTGTCATACATTCGGACACAAACCTACATAAGATCTCCATGTCATCGTCAGTTACTGTTGATAGGAACTGACTTAATTTGTGGAAGAAATCAGTTATCTCATCACATACATCACATCTTTTTTACTTGTCGCAGAAGGTAGACACAACATCAAATCCCGTGATTGGTGAAGGCGTGAATGCCCCTGCTCTTCTATGGCCCAATGGGGACGCACAGTTCATGGACAGGAATTCATCTCCAGTGCTGTCAAGCCTTGTATGATCCAGAACAAAGGACACCGAGGCCATAGAAGAGAAGTTCTAGGTGAGATCTTCATTTTTCTCCTCTTGAAAAATACAGTACTTCTTCCAGTCAGTGTCGAATGTACACGTTTTCGCTGGTGCAGTTTTCGACATCTTTATGGACAGTTCAATAAAGGTCATCCTTTTACCACCAGGTATGGGTTACGACCAAAGTCCCATTTTCCTTGGCAATCTGCTCTCGGTCACACCCTGTCTATTCAGGCGTGGACATCTAACAACATCTAATCTAACTAGTTTACCATAGCTGACAGATCCGGGCTCATTAGACAGCATTTCTGACACTAAGTTTGGACCTAACTGATGCTAAACCCCATGCAGTGACGTCACCAGTGTGCCCTGGCTGTGCCATGACTTTACTCCTGTGCCGAGCATACTCAATCAATCACCAAGAGCTTGTATTTCACCAAGACCATGTTCCATTGCAAGGAACAGTATCAGGAATCCATCCAGAAGATGTGAATGACTTGTAAAACACAGGTACTACATTTACTACACAACCCTCTATTCTGCAACTGCCGCGAAAGTTGTGGCAAAACTACTCCGAAAAGTTATTTTAATGCTGGAAAAGGCAGCCATAGCCAAAAATAAATGATTTGACACCAAGATCATTCACATAAGACAATTATCTGTGGTTTTATTCAAAAACATATATTTTGATACTCAAAATGGCAGCCATCTTAAAAATGTCGGCCATCTTGACATTTTGATCGGCTAAAGCTTTTTTTCAAAAAAGTAGCCCACGGGGAGTATTCATGCCAATTTTGATGCTTGTATCCGGATTTGAAAGATTCCACAGGAAAAAACCCACTTATAGCGGCCCCACTATGCATTGTAGGTCCCCGCGTATTTTTACCATGTTCAGGCTACTTTGCAAGAATGACTTTGAAAGCATGACGCTATACCCGTCATGCTAGTCCATTGGTTGCACTAATCTGTCATATTAGACCTGAAGGGGTTTTATAAATGTTGTTTTGGTTGGGCGAAATTCGGTCACGCGCCACATTTGATGCCTTTTTTAACCTTATCAGATCCGTAAAATGGCCTTGATCTTTGACCTCGACTTCCAAATAATTTTAAGATGTCATATAAGTTCACTTATGGCATTTGGTTTGATAGAAGATCATCAAATTTGAACAAGTAGGCCCATATAGATGTCATTTTATAGATTTAAGCCTAGCGATTGGCGGCCATCCTGGAAATATGCAAATATAAAAATTGCCACTGGGTAAAATTTAGTATTCCCGGTGGAAATGATGACTTTAGCCTTTACTGAATACAAATCCAGCAAAATATAAACTTCTGTATAAATTTCCAGGTTATATCAGCTTTCTGCCTATTTGAACTGAGCTAAAATGTAGTTCGACAACATTAACGTGTATTTCTACAGGTCTAGCTGGCATTGCGACAACTTGTATTTCCACAACGTTTTATTTGTATTTGTGGTGGCCTTAAAAAGCCACCGTAGACCTGTATGAGTTTTGTGACTTACTTATGCTTACCTAACGCCAACCAGTCAGGTGCTATGCACGACTATAATCGTTCTTAATTTATTTGATTAGCCGATTAAACCACTGTTATTGGGAACGAAATCAGTGTTTCAACATCAACATTTTTGCAAATATTCGGTCTCAAATCAAACAAATATGAGTAATTTTCACCCACTTTAAGTTGTGGGTCGCGGTAGCGAGACACAACTTCAAGTGGGTGAAAATTGAACTCTTTCAGCGTGGGGATCGTCTTTCTACGACAGAATCTGACGTATGTAGACGTCAGATTCTGACGTATAAAGAAGATCCCCGCACTGAAAGAATTAAAATATCATGGCCGTGAACCCATGACATAGGTATTCAAATGAACAGGAAAGAGCTAACTAAGATATTTATGATGATTTCAAATTGAAAAAACCCTTCAGTCTCCATGATATAAACAAAAATAATTCAGCGTTGTAGGGTTAAATTAGGAAACTTGGTGGGTAGAGGGTTAAGTTATGGTTTAGCACCAGGAAGTAACCAACGAGACGTCCACCCTGTGCCGGAATAATGCTGGACCACCGTCTGCAGATGTTAGGCCAGCATTGATCCAACACAGGGTGAACGTCTCGTGTTTGCCGGGATGCAGACCGGGATATAGGTGAGGTGTGATCCATGATAGATACCCTCCTCATCACCCGGGTTCCTGGACACACGTCACTGCCCTGCCCGGCTGCTGACACCCGGTTGTTTTGGCAACGGTGTTTGTAGCAGCTGCTCCTTCTTCCCTGCCGCGCAAATCGTAACCATGGTAACGAATGCGTCAGCGACCTTGATGGGCCGCCCAGAATGATTTATGTCCCACGCGCGGCAGGATTAAAGACGGCCGCGTCCATACCTTTTCAGACAGGTATATAGCATTAGGTCACTTAAATCTTAACCCTCACAGCGCTGAAATATTTTTTGCAATTTGAAATCATCATAAATTTCTTAGTTTGCTCTTTCCGCTTCATTTGAATACATATGTAACCGTCATTACCGTCATCTTAAATATAGACGTCAGATGTTGACGTCTAAATCGATCCATGAGATCAACTATTGAATTATGGGCAAGAGATTTATGCTAATAAAAAAATTAGCACCTACAATGCTTGTCGCGAAAAACCTTTTGGGGGAAGCCTTTCAATAACCATAATATCCAGTCAGCCAATCGACTAACCAGTCATGCAACCAGTTAGCCAGCCATGTAGCCAGCTAGTTATAGAGCCAGTTAGCCTGACAGTTAGCATGCCAGTCAGACCACCGGCTAACCAGCCAGTTAGCCAGCTAGCTAGTCAGCCAGCCAGCCAGCCAGCCATTCAGCCAGCCATCCATCCATACCATAAACCCCTCCCAGACTCTGTAAAGAAATACATTGAGCCAGATTTATAGGCCTCTTTATACAATAAGCCTTCTAAGGCAGTGAGCAGCGTAAACTCAATAGTGAATTGATATTGAGCAACAACGCGGCAGATCATGTGTAGTGGTGGGTACGGACTGTGATGCCATAGAAAACCCGCATGTGCCATGATCCAGGAAGCATCCACAGCATCGTAATTACTCCCTGCTTCCCAGATCCCTATACTAGTAGAATCTAGGGAAAGGAAAAATGTGATTAGATCGAATGGCACCAACAGCAGAAACAACAGCAGGAGAAGCAACAGCAGGCAACACCTCATCTCATTTATCCAATCACGAGACATTGGATAAATGTTGTTGTAATGTTGGTCAAGCGTCTACGACACTTGCCCAACATTACAGCAACATTTATTCAATGTCTCCTGTTTGTCGGGATAGCAAACGTAACAGCAGTAGCAACAACAGCAACATCAGCAACAACAGCAGGAGAAACAACAGCATGCAACATCTTATCGCAAGTAGTATCCCAGCAAACACGAGACATTGAATAAATGTTGCTATAATGTCAGCAACCTTTATCACAGCAGACGTAACAGCGGTACCAACAACAGCAACAGCAGCAACAACAACTGCAGCAGCAACAGGAGCAGCAGCACTATAGGACGTCTGCTGGTCATGCTTCTGTGGATAGGAACTGTCACTATTCAGCACTGCCGCCCAGGACCCCAGTCCAGCCTCTTCTAGGCTCCTACTTTACCATCCCTGGTGATAAACGCCAACCGTTGCCATAGAAACCGCTACAATATTGATTGGTGTTACTACGTCCTGTAACGGGCGAAGGCATCACCGCCAAATCAAGAGTGGTCTCGTATGTCTGCGAGTTACCAGCGTGAGTTTGGCGGGATTGAGGTGGAGCCCCTGTAGACGCTGACCGCGGGTTGAGTCTGCAGTCTTATACCTCCTGTCTGATGACTTGTCTTCTGCTGGATGCATTGCCTGTAGGTTCCTGCTCAGACTGCCATAACACGCTGACCACAGTGAAGACGCGGCCACCGCTCACTGTGCACCCCGGACTGCTCTCAGCGTCCTAATCTATACACTATCTGTTTGTTGTGTGATCAAACAACAGATTCACGATATGGATGAGGTCAATCTACCAGGTAAGCTTCATTATTAGTTCATCTGCTCTAAGTCAGCACAGCATTTACTCTGCACATGCACTTTGACATGGACATGGACGTGCACATGCACATAAATGAGTAAAATAAGACTGGTTCAATAGGATGAAATGCCAAATCATAGCTATCTTTCTAGTTTGAAAAAAAAGAATTTGATAACTGATAACGATCGTTGTTTCTAAATTCCGAAATTTCAGTGAAATTTGTTATGAGCACGAAGTTCTAGTTTGCTACTCGAATCCCGAACTTTGCGAGTGAAACTTTGTGATATATCACTTTCTCCATTTGTGCAGAGATGTTCTCTGTAAATGCAAAACATTGGTCAAATTATGTTGATCAAATACTAAAGTTACTTCGAGTGTCACACAAGAGAAGAGGTAGATGCAACAACATCGGAATAAATAAAGGTGCCCGCGCAAAGCCAAAAGGCAGTATCTGCTTACTTCACAAGTAATCAGATGCTGCATTTTGGCTTTGCAAAGCAGTATCCCAGCAAACACGGGTCATTCACCCAAAGCTGCATTGAAACAGCATTGGGTGAATGCCCCGTGTTTGCTGGGATACTGATGCCTAATACCATAGTGATAGTGAGCCGGAATATCCAATCATGGGTAATGTGAGGAAATCACGGACTTCTGCGATACAGATTTAATTTAACCCTTACAACGCTGAAGTAGTTTTGTATAAACCATGGAGACCAAAGGGTTTTTTTAATTTGAAATCATCTTAAATGTCTCAGTTACCTCTTCCCGCTTAATTTGAATACCTATGTTATGGGTCTACGGCAATTATACATGTTTTAATTATTTCGGTGCGGGGACCGTCTTTTGACGTCAGATAAAAATGGCGCGGGTCTTGACCATGTAATCTGGGTCATCCTGCTGAGACGAGAATGGCGGCCCTGTCCAGTGGCTGAGATGTTTTTTTACTATTCAGCAAGCACAATATGTTTAACCAATGCTGGTTAAATGTTGGTCCACGTCTACGACGCTGGCCCAACATTAAACCAGAAATGCAATATTATGTTTGCTGGGTATCCTGTTATTTCACCCGTACCTCCCCCCACGAATTATGTTATGGCTATTGACCTACATGTAGCTGGTTTGAATCCCGGCTGGACTGGATATGGATAATACTCATCGTAGGTGTGCATGCCAAGTGTTCCAAACCATTCGAAGGTCTGGAGTGTGCATTGCCACTATGTCGCTAAGTCATTCACTCACTCACACACTCACTCACTCACCAAATTTCCACCAGACCCCATTTTTCTCATTTCTGACTCCACCACGTGCTGTTCAGTGAAGTTTTCAGCGTTTTTTGCAAGGAGTATCAACATTGAAAAAACAATGATATCTTTCCCATTGTTGGCGTCGTATTGATGTTATGTGGCCTATATGTGAATCAAAATCACTGTCTATGATAGGCTGGTTATAGATCGCTATGCGTAAAAGAATGGACTACTGTAAACTTATATCAATGTGGGAGAGGATATATATTGTGGCTAATCCCAGCTAACACGAGACATTGAGCCAGTGTTGGTTTAATGTTGGGCCTGCGTCGTCGACGGTAGACCAACATTAAACCAACACTGGCTCAATGTCTCGTGTTAGCTGGGATTATCCACAATATATATCCTCTCCCACATTGATATAAGTTTACAGTAGTCCATTCATTCTGGCTCAATGTCTCGTGTTAGCTGGGATATTACAGACAGAGTGACTGTGTGGTACCACATGGTACCACATCGTGCAGACAAACACGTAGACATTCCTCACTGCTGAGTCATGAGTTCGATTCCCAATATTGATATTTATCGCCGAACAATCGTCTTAAGCGTAAAACACATCGCGAACCCATTTTTTACATCCACACCCCCCCCCCCCCCTGCTGCAGGCATATTGCACGTGTGTGATTTAGTAGCTGCTGCCTTATTTCCAATCATGTTATTGCACTTTAGCAGAGACATGGTTTTCTGCCTATTGCAGGGCTCCATAGTCGATGTTGGCCTCTATTGCAGGCTTCTGGTGGCCGCATACTGATTTGTTTATTCCTGCCGCCCTTTGATCTGCTGTCCTATCATTGCATGCGTTCACCAAGAACATCCTTGCGTTCACTTGTGTCTTTTGTCGCTGCATTCAGACAGATGCGGACACAGTCACGCGGAAACAATTCTGCACTTCTTTCCTGACTCCTCTACCTTTGCGAGATATTGTCAGTGTGATGTATATAACCCAACAACGACGATACATTGACCCGATACTAGGCTAATATTAGCCCATCGTCGGCGCTGTCCCAACATTGGACCAGCATTGGTCTACTGGATAATAGTTCTTCAGTGACATGATGATGAAGAGCTCCCATTTCTTCCAAGCAGTCACGACGTTAGCATACCATAAGGGCAACATTGGGTCGAGATGACACGAGATGTTGACCCAATGCTGGCCTAATGTTGGGCCACCGTCTACGACGTTGGCCCAACATTAGTCCAGCATTGTGTCAACATCTCGTGTTTGCTGGGTTGTGCGTCCAGACGTTGACCTTTGGCTTCACGTAATAACCAGTAACCGTTATTATTGGTTGGAGAAGACAAGCCAGCGGCAGCTGATGTTTCTCAGGCGGACGGGATGCTGGGCCGGTGTTGGCCCAGTGGCGGCTCAGACTCCCGTGATATACGTGGATCATGGCCCAGTTTAGCCTATATGTGCACAAAGGCGGCCTAAAACCCCATTCATTTCATTTCATTTTTATTTGCAACAAAATAGTTTGATTTAGAAACAGAACATTGGAGCTGCTCCACAGAAAGCGTTCAGAGATGAGCGGGGATGGGATGGAGGAATCCAGATTTGACCTGGATCCAGACGCAGTTCAGGGTTATGAATGGAAGACTACAGCTGTAGTCTGGCGCCAATCCATCAATTCTCGGGTTACTTCCTCATCCTCTACTACGTCCGTACTACGTTGGTTTAACGCCGGGACAACATCTTAGACATTATCCCCACATTCGACAAACACTGATCTTTGTTGCTGTGTATACCTGCACCCAGCGACCATGATCCGCTTTATAGCCAAGGATACTACAAACCTAGTATCCTTGGTTTAGCCAATTTACATGGATAATTCTCGATCATTGAGTTCCCAGCACACACGATAAGTTAAACCAATGCCGATTTAATGTTGGGCCGATGTCGGAGACGGCGGGCAAACATTAAATCGGCATTGGTTTAACTTATCGTGTTTGCTGAGTTGCCAGACGTGTCAAGGACTCTCTACGATTGTATATTATAGCCAAATTATATTTCTTATTGATGTGTATTTTTTATTAATATCGGTTAATTTATTTGTGGATGGCACTGTGATATTTTTTTATTTACATTTTCACAATAACTCGGGTGACTAATACTTAGGGTCGTTAGTAGCAGTTGATACCTTTCAAATAATTGTCCCTTTGAGTCTACCTCTTTTATATAATATTCCGATTTTCGGATAACTTCACAGTATTATTGTCTTCCAGAGCATCAACACCAACACTCCCATGGATATGTCTCAAATTAAATTATTAATTATAGTATTTTTTAGTCAAATTAATTAATGTAGCCGGGTGTGCGTATGACGGGCTGGAGTGATTACCACTGTGGCCAACGAGTTGACTCTTTGGCTGAACTTCAGCGTCGGTGGTTCGATCCCCGGGCTGTCCAGTTGCAACACTGGTAGGCCTACATTAACCATTTCAACAGGGGGGGGGGGCGTCTTTAGACGTCAGAATCAGACGGTCCAGCACTGAAAGAATTAAAAAAATTATAGTGGCCATAGACCCATAACATAGGTATTTAAATGGAGCGGAAATGACTGACTTATGATGACTTCAAATAAAAAAAAACATGTTTTATACAAATAAGTTTTGGTGAAATACCCCGTTGAGCATGAACGGGGATGCTGAATCAGTACTGATCCTCACGAGATACCGCAATTTAGAGGAACAACGATGGCGACGCGGAGATTCGAGCCAGCACGTCGAAATGAGCTACTAGTACAAAATACGCTCTAGTTTCGGGTGAAAATAAATGTGTTTACAGTTATATAATATGATATTTGATTTCACATGTTTGTGTGGATCACACACAAGGATACCTGAGCAGCGAACACAAAACGTTGAGCCAATGCTGGTTTAAGGTTGAGCCAGCGTCACAGACGCTGGCTCAACCTTGAACCAGCATTGGCTCAACATCTCGTGTTTTATGGGTGAGCAGTAAAGCCAAAAGATGGTATCTGCTTACTTGTAAAATAAGCAGATACTGCCTTTTGGCTGTGCAAACGGAATGACTATGTGCACGGGAACCAAGGAAACACAGATCCCGGCAAACTGAAGTCGCGAATCAATGAAGGCTTAATGACGGGCCGGCGTCGCAGACGGTGGGCCAGCATTGGGCCACCATTAGTTCAACAACTCGTGTTTTCCGGATGCTCTGTTTGTTTAATAGACATTAAACTGTATACCAGGAGATGCCAGCGCCAAGGATAAGTTCGAGGTCTCCGAGAACTACTATGCCTAAATAGATCCTTGTAAAAACCAGACTACTAACTGAGAAATACCTAAACTGTAAATACTACTACCTAGATACCTCCCCGTTAAAACACACACACACTACTGACTACACCACACGTGTGTGCGGAAGCAGCAAAATCATTCAAGTTTGACACGTGGTCCGGTGATTTCTGAGATTCCCAATTTAAACAAGACGTTTCGTATCGTACATTCTTCAAGTAGTAGGTTTTGTAAATTTAATCGTTTTGATTTGTGAGCTTTTTCGAAATATCTTGATGATATCGATACAATATTATAAGCATACTTTTAATTATGCTAAGAAATCACAGCTGATAAAATAAAGCTGGTCCTATGAATGACTTGATTGTGCTTTATTTGTTAATCTTTAAAACGCGAAATACAATAATTTAAAATGTCAGCCCTAGGATGTTGTGTCCAGCTACAGCGACCCATTAGGGGCCGGCCATTTAATACCAGGGAGGGGGGGGGGGTATGGTTTTTTAGTAAAAAAATAATTTGTTCACAAAATTGGCAAAAAAAATAGTTTGCTCTATAGAGTGTGGGGGGGGAAATAATTTGTTCATTTATGTGTAAGAAAAAAATAGATTGTTGACAGCCAGCAGATCTTCCCAAATTTGCCGGAAACTGCCAAAGAAAGGCTAAAATTCCCTCGTTCTGCTTGGTCAAACGTCTAATGCGCATAGGCCATATAACGGCACACTGGAATGAGCATGAGAAATAACATCTGCCTTTCAATTAATGGGATTAAAGGTTTAGTCAACTGCTAAAACTTGCTGGACATGGGATGCAATATTGCCTGTAGGTATGCCTCTAGGCCCTATATCATAATAATACTAAACTATGCATTTCATACCCACCGCCGCATTAAGAGCAACTTCCCAAATCATAGCAAGTCCATAATACTTGAGCGACATCTATGAGTTGATAATTCCACCAAAGCTCTCAACCCTGGCACTTAGCTGGGCGTTGGGTTTGCAAGCTAACTGACTTTATTACTGCGGGGATTACGAAACAGCTGACCCTGTGAATGTGTATTTACAGGACAGCTTTTCCTCAAACATTCTACACTCCGCCAACAGTTGGTTCAATGTTGGGCCAGCGAAGCAAACGTTGGTCTAATATTAGAACAGCATTGGGTCAATGTTTCGTTCGAGTAGTATCTTGTAATCAGTTTGATTGCTGATATTAACTCTTCCTTTACCAATTTATGCGAAAACGACCTTCCTTTACCGAATTCGCATTCATGCGAAATCCACATGTGTACATGCATTAATTGCAATGGAGATATTTCATTGCATGCGTGGTTGAAAATCGCCAATCAGAATCGTCAGTAACATTGATGCAATGTTCTCTTGCATTTTAAATCTGTGCGATCTGCGCATGCGCATAGCTATAATTACCTGTATTCTGCCCAGGGGCTACCCCAGGGGTCCTCCTTAAAAAGAAGTCGGTTTCTGGGGGTAGTTTTAACAGGGGTAAGTCGGTAAAGGAAGAGTTATTGCCGTCAGCCTGTACTGTATAGGCTACTGCAGGCTTACACGTGACCATCCCACGCTTGCCCGTTTCGTAGTTGAATGGATCTTTAAACATATCCTGAAAAAAACCGTTTGTCTGTGACATCTCAGAAAAAACTTGTTTGTTTTTGATCGGGGAGGAAATTTGTTTGATTTGTGACCAAAAATTTGAAAATCTTGATGTTCAAGCATTCATTTCATCTCCAATAACTGTGATTTGATCGGCAAATAAAATGAAATAAAGACGCCTATTTTCGTGATCAGCGGTTTAAGGATTAATATTTTCTACTTTCGAGTTAATCGTGATAATACTGATTTTGAGAATATCCATAATTATTATTTGTGGATAAACAGTGTTTACGCTACACGGTTGATCAGTAAGTACAATAAGGTGAAAGGTTTGACCCACTAAATTCGGGACGTTAAGCCAATGTTGGTTTAATGCTGGTCCACCGTCTGCGACGCTGGCTCAACAATGAGCCAACCTTGACTCAACGTACCTTGCTTGGTGGGATTTGATTTCCTGATCATCTATTATTAATGGTACGAGCTGTCATGGTCAAACGCTGCGTGTACAATATACATCACGCAAAGCCAAAATCATCATCAGGCCTATCTGCTTACTTGGCTTTGCAAAGCAGAATACACACCCTTAGCGCTGAAAGGGTGTTACTGCCACCAAGTGGCAGTTACACCCTTTCAACGCCAAGAGTGCGACATGATTGACGCTGAGGCAACGCCACACAGGCTACCCAATCGCCAATGCTGATTTCATATACATTGATGAAATTGAAACACGCGAACTTCTCATTTAATCCACATGACCATTCTGGTCTTCAAAATAAATATTTTATTTCTTTTATTGACAAATACCTTACATTAGCTCTTTTAAGGTTCCACACTTGAGGTTAGCTCTTTTATGTTTTGGCAGGTACCAAGCTCGAATCTTGGTCGGGCAGGATATTTGTAATCGGGGCGGATATCTGTAATCGGGGTTGTGCATATACATTATACAGTGCTCCGAACTGTTCAAGGGTGTGGAGTGTACAGTGCTGCCTTTGGTACTGTGCACTATAAAGAGCCATTGAAGTCATTCGAAATAAGAGTAGGACTGAGTCCCGGCTCCTGGCTTCCTCTTGTCGCAATATTGCCGAAAGCGACGTACAGCAATATTCATTCTAGCCTGCCGATCAAAATAAAAAATTATTGTGTCTCGTTAATTTGTGGGTTCTAATGCCGGTAATATTATCAGAATGTTTTTAACCCTTTACCCGCCAAAATATTCAATTTAAATTTTCACCCACTTGAAGTTGGGTCTCGCTGACGCGATCCACAACTTCAAGTGAGTAAAAATTATTCTGATTTGACAAAATGGAGGTCAGAAAATTTCAAATCTTGCTGAATAACATCACATTTTATCTTTAACAGGTTTAAAAGCTGATATGTAATGTGCTAATATAAAATGTAAAAAAGAATATAGTATTTTAGGGTAATATGAAGCATTATAGTGTTTTTTTACAATGCCTGCGTTTACATGAGAGATCTCTGCCAGGCAACATTCTTCACCAGACTTGTCCAAACATGCTTGAGTTATCACTGATGCCTGTCTTTTTATGTTCCACACCAGGTTACGTGAGCAACGCCGTCTGGTTAATGCCCTGATCATTATCAGGTGGAGGAAAGTACCCTTATTTTCAGGGGAGGGGGTGATCAAAATCACACGGGGGGAAAATACACACAAAACATGACGTTGGCATACGATTGTATTTACCCATTATTCACCCCCGTGAAGATCTATGCATGGTGTGAAAGCAATAATTTTCACAATAAAACATAAGTTTTATAATATAATAAATTTGACTGTTTCAAGCCGTTCAGTCCATTGCAGACTCCATCCACGATTACACAATATAAATGAGCAACACCACTCCCAGAATAAAAGTTCAGGTTGGAAAATAGAAAAAAAACTTTTTTACATCCACCCCTCCCCCTGTGTTTATCAAGCTACGTGCATGTGAGCTTTGATGCTAGATGAAACCAATGCTAAACCATAGTACGCATGCGTGCCGACATTTTCCATGGAGCGTTAATGATTTATATGTGGCAAAAAAAGTATACAGCATATTATGTGAATATTTAGGCTCTAACATTTTCAAAATCAGCTAAATAAACTTAAAATATATATTATTATCTCGTATAAAAAATATACTTCTCATATAAATCAGCATATTTTAATGAAATGAATCGGGCTTTAGGCCACCTTTGTGCACATATAGGCTAAACTGGGCCAGGAGAACCTCCTGAGGATGGTGAGATGATTGAGATGACACTGTCCTCCAGACACAGGATTCGAAATTCGAGCTCTGGCGGTCTGAGGCCGAGCACGCTACCTCTCGGTCACGGAGGCTCCCCACAATACTAACTTTCACACGTGGATGGGGAAGAAACATTTTTGTTTCTTTGAAACCGCCGAAACCGGGAACCGAACCCCGAACTCTGGCGTGAAAGGCAGCGGTGCTAACCACTACCCTAGGGCCCCCGCCCATCAGCATATTTACATTAAAAGTGTTTTTTGTGTTGGTTTAAATCACTTCATATTATACCACCTATACTGTTCTGCAAAACAAAAGCCAATAGGGCATATCTGCTTACTTGTAAAGTAAGTAGATACTGCCTTTTAACTTTGCACGGCAGTATATTCAGGCAAGGTATAATGGTTTTTAGTCTTAGACCATGATCGTGACGTAAAATTTCAACCGTTAATGGTTTAGAGAGGAATTACACGTCAAATAATCTGTAATTTTCCGAACGTTTGATATAGTGTTTTTCTACGAACACAACATTAACCCTTACAGCGGGGGATCGACTTTAGACGTCATAATCTGACGTCTGTAGACGTCAGATTCTGACGTCTAAAGTCTATCCTCACACTGTAAGAGTAAAAATATCACTAATGGTCGTAGACCCACAACATATGTATTCAAATGAAGCAGAAAGAGGTAACTAAGACACCTATGATAATTTCAAATTAAAAAAAAATCCTTTGGTGTCCATGGACTATACAAAAACATTTCAGGGCTTTAGAGGTTAATCGCACTTTGACCTTCCACGTGTCCAGTGTTACCTTTATACTATTGTTAGTCACTGGTGACATCAAGTGTAGGCGTAGAGGTTTGTGATACATAATACAAAACGCTACGTAACGATAGGTGTCATACATCATTCATGTGGCTTAGATTCAGTTCACTAATCCAAGTCAGCCTCATCTCTAATACAGCTCATATACTATTAATTCATGCAGATGCCATACTGTGCACATTGTGTGTGTAGTAGATTGTGTTTATATTGTGTACATGTACATGCCCTGCCTGAATAATTAATTTAAGAATCTACGGAGATCAAACAGTGTGACGTATTTCGTACTTCGGATAAATCATTACCTTCGGGATAAAAAATGAAATGAATTGGGTTTTTAGGCCACATATAGCATATATGAACATATAAGTTAATCTGGCCCAGGAGAACCTCCTGAGGATGGCTAAGGCCGATCACGCTACCTCTAGATCACTGAGGTTCCCCACAATTTTGAATCTTTGCGAATGAGCGGGGAAGACACATTTTGCTTCTTTGAAGCTTGAAGGTCAGAGTGGGGTTTGAACCCGCGATCCCCGACTTTCCAGGCAGGCAGGTATAACCAATACACCAGAGCCCCCGCCCTGGTCTCATTTGATAAAGTCCCTACCCAGGAAACATGAGACGTTGTTCCAATGTTGTTTTAATGTTGGGCCAGTGTCGAAGACGGTGGCCCAACATTAAAACAACATCGGAACAACGTTTTGTGTTTGCTTGGTATCTGAACTGAGCATTATTCTCTTAACACGATTACATGTATTAATACGTTTTACACTATATAGTGCTCTCTTATGTATTTCCAGTTGTGTATAATATCAGTTATTTCAGGAATGGCTTGCCTTTGTCTCTTAAATAACATTTCAGCTTTTTAAAATACGTACATGTCTGTCCGATATATCAATAAGTTAATCGATCCTTCAAATAGTATAGATATCCCGTTTTTATCGTATTCATTTTTTAGGTGTGTTCATTTGATAACATGACAATAAATTGGCAATTCGCTTTCCTTTATTATTTCAAGTGAATGTCAGTGAACTGCACACAATCATATAACCTAAGCATTTATATTGACACAGTAGCAAGTACTTATCTGTTATAGCTATATATACATGTCATCTCGAGAGTAAGTATCAAGTACGTCTGATACTGGCACAGCCTTAATGTAACGCCGATTGATGTCGATGTAATGAATTTCCCGACAAAACGAGAGGTTCAATGCTGGACCACCGTCAACATAAACCAGTATATCATATAGAATCAACATGACGCAGGGCATCGACTGGTGTATCCTACAATAACTGGATTTACATAATTATTTAGATATTAGTCTAATCGTCACGTCTCTACTAGTACTTCTAGAGCAGTTTAATGTCGCAGCGTTGGGGATGCAAAGTGTTGTATGTAATATCTGCCTTGATAGTAACTGTCTAGACACTTTAACCCCAAGAGAACGATTTCTCTCACTCTAAATTTCACTTGAATTGGATTATAAAAGTTCCAACTCAAGACATTATAAATTGCTCATCGAACCCACGGTGACTCGATACATATGATACCTGAACGTTTTCAGTCGGTTCATTTTGAAATAAAATTAAATCACTTAGGCTATCGACTGAAATCTTTCAGGTATCAAATCACACATTTTAGTAGCGCTCTCGCAGGGAATCATGCTGTTGAAACTGTTTTTACACATACAAATGTATAGGATAATACCTCAGCATATTTCTCACAGTACTGACTGGAGCTCAACTGCAAATAAGATGGCTACACTGACAAACGACTAAGTCCTAAATATTCGATGAAAATTGCTTTCAAAACGGATCATCATTTAGCTTCTAAATTTGTACAAATATTTTTCTTTGAATGACGCTGATCATAATGGTATATATTATATAAGTGATTATGTTTTGGAAAAATTAGTGTCCACACCTTCCAATTAGTTAATCACCACAACTGTATCAAGTCATCGTGATCGAACCCAGACCTAGTTATTACGCGTGACACCGCGTGAACTTGAACGTGTTCATGTAACCTACACCTTGTCCGGACTTGTATTCAGTTGTGCAAACCTAAAAGGCGATATCTGCTTACTTTGCTGGTAAGTAGATACCGCCTTTTTGTACAGGATTCTATGTTTTCTTAAGTGGGGGAGCACCAGGCCACACAATCATGTACAGCATCACCTCTCTAATCTTTACAGTCAATTATACCTCACGCTAGGATGGTTTAATTGTGGGCTCACAGGGCTGTAAGGGTTAAAGGGTTTGCCTTCTGTGATCAAATAGTGTCAGTCAGGATCTCGTGACAGGGTCACACGTGGGCACGTGAAAATAGGAACAAAATGTCCCCTGCTCTGCATGTAAAGTCGGATGATAGGTCTGCAGACTATAGACCTGCACCTTTACCTTTACCTTTACTTTTTTGCTCTTGTCTCACCAATCTTAATAATTGGGTCTTAGACCATTATGTTGGATTTGGGACGAGCATTGCCCAGCAAACACGAGACGTTGACCCAATGTTGGTTTGGTGCTGGTCCGTCGTCTGTGACGCTGGCCCAACATTAAACATTCAAAATAAATATAATAAAATTAAATAATTATTTTTTAACCACCTGGAGTTGTGTCTCGCTAGCACGACACACAAATCACCCATATTTTTTATTTAATTTGAAACCACACATTTGATGTTTTTGATGTTTGAACACCCCTTTCTTTCCCGATAACAGTGATTTAATCGGCTAATAAAACCGAATAAACTGATTATTGTTAGAAATAGCGATTTAACCCCTTTAACCCACCAAATTACTTAATTGGAATTTTTACCCTCCCGCAGCTATGTCTCGCTGACGCGATCCACAACTTCAAGTGAGTGAAAATTATCCATATTTGACAAAGAGGAGGTAAACTACTTTGAAATCCGACTGACTAATGTCACGTTTTATCTTTAATATGTTCTAAAGCTGGTATTGAATTGTGTTCCCGGGAATGTGCAAATAAAAAATGAAAAACCGAATATACTTGGAACCGGGTGGTTAAAGGGTCAATGTCTTGTCGCTGATCTTTCCAATGATGTCATGCAGACAGATGGGTTTTTCCATGCCGCTTCTGGTCCGCAGAGGGTTAAGCTAAACTGTTCTGCCTTGCAAAGTCAAAAGGCATTATATATGCTTACTTTACAACTAAGCAGATAATGCCTTCTCGCTTTGCAGCGGGGAGTCAACACCGCCTGCACAGGTATCCCAGTCAGCACGAGACATTGACCCCTAAAGTTGGATCAATGTTGTTCCAGCGTCTACGACGCTGGCCCAACATTGATCCAACATTGGGGGTCAATATCTCGTGTTTTCTGGGTGGTGAACGGTGGCCATATCAGATCCGACTGTCCAGCCAGCAGGTCGTACATGAGATACCGGTGACTACAGGGCAGATTAATGAGTACACAGGAACAGGGAAGGGATTCACTGTCATTTGCTGGAGTTTTCTACAGACGGGGTTGACTTTCTTGGCTGCTTATCGACTTATTCTCCATTACATTAAACACGTGGTGGAAACTATAAGCATTGCGACACACAACATGACCACAGCTGCAGAGATGATCACCGTGATGTGTAAGTGATTTGACGTAATAACAAAACTAGTACAGGTTTCAACTTTAAATCACAGTGAATGCGCGAAATTGAATATTCTATATTAACATATAATCGCCTTTAAACGTAGCTATGAGATCAATGACGGCGGTATGTTGTTAAAAAAACTGAATTTATTATGTCTAAATGATAATTAAAACGATACTAGTCTAGTAATCCTATCTACGTTACTTAATCATGTTTTTAGCATTCCCTACGTGTCGTTAGAATTTTACCAGATGGGATATGATTTTATCAAAATGATTTTATTTCACAACTAAATTAACGTCATTAAACGACAGTTGGCATATCCTATTTTCAAATGAACTATGAGGAATGGGCATATTTAAAAAAACTGGCATACTGCCGTGCAAGGCCAAAAGACAGTATCCGCTTACTTTACAAGTAAGCAGATACTGCTTTTTTACTTTACGAAGCAGTATAATTAGACGACGTGCGCATTGGCAAGTTTTCCTGCGCCAACAATTCTTTTGTTACTTCTGTATGTACACCAAATATTCAATGTTTATGTCCCGCATATATTCGGGACATAAACATTGAATATTTGGTGACATACCAGACAGCAATACATGTTGTTCGTGACGCTGTCGAATAATTATTTATAACAACTTTAAATGTAACACGCCCCTACTTGAAGATGAAACTTTCGTGAAATACTCAGGCATTCTGGTGGCATACTCAATGCTACTTCAAATCTTGGATGAGAGCCAGTATCATGTGCAAACGATTTGGTACGTGACAGTTTAGTAACTTTTTGACAAAATACATTTGGGATTATGACTTGTTAATTGCTTCCCATTATTTTTACATGACTTATCGACGCTTTCACAATTATGTATTAACTCCACGATTTATAAGTTCGTCCTAGACAGACAGGTACATATTTTATTGACGTAAGTAAATTAATTGCAGATTTATTTGTCATTGAAATAAATGCACATGTATATACAAGATGAGTCTTGAGAAATCACATGAAATTATACCTACATGGTATCACATGATTATATAAAATTAAAATCATGTTACGTGGCATTATCATAATAAAACATTGAATATTTTGCAGATGCAAATGCTAACTACGTAATAATTATAAAATCACGTAAATTTAATCGTTTGCAGCCACCACTGGCACAAGTATAAAACTCTACTCGTTGAAAACGTTGATAGCAAAGTAATTTCCGCCGAGGTAGACAGTAATGACAAAGTGGGGACATCTTCTGACGATGTGATGAGCCCGCTCGATATGATATCATGACGAGATGATAACGAGATGTGACTAGATAAACAGCGCCAGACCCGGTGTGCAAAATCAAAACACAGTATCTGCTTACTTTAAAGATACTGCCTTTCTGCTTTGCAGAGCAGACTGACGAGCATGAGACGCACACGAAACACACGCTTAAATTTTTTTATTAATATTGTGTTGGCTCTAGTTTTAGCAAAAAACTTATCTTATAAGCGTATCACTCACTGCGACATACTGAGGTTATTTTTATTATTTTTTTGCGTAGCGTTATTCTAGTGCGTTAGAACAAATAGTAACGCATTCTGAAGCAATCTCGGCCGAAGACACCAGCCAAAGTTGCCAATATTCAGTTTGTGGGTGGCATGTGCGTGCATGTGTGACTGGGTCATTAAGGAACACTTTTCGAGGAGTGTGGGCCTACGTTGTCGATAAAATACAGTATCTGCTGACTTTACAAGTAAGCAGATACTGCCTTTTGGCGTTTCACCAGACAAGTAAATTTATATTCCATGAAAATGTGTAGGAACAATATTATTTGTATACTTCTATATACGTACATAAGTAGCCTATAAACATATGTAACGTAATAAAGTAACGCCACTGAAACATTTACTTCTCTATCATAGTGTGATAAGACATGTGACATGTGTGCTTATGGTTATTTTTTCAAGAGATTGTGATGTACTCTAAATATCTACTAATCATTTTGGTTATGCAGATTGACAGCATTTCAAGAGAACGCATCGACTCTACAAGTGCTTACCATCTAGCCTTTATTCGCTCCAAGTAAACTCAAGAGTTCATAATGGGAATCAAATTACAATTAAAGTGACCCCTGATTGATAATCTATCCACAGAAGTGCTATTGTTACAGTCGTCCAGGTTTCTATACCACGTGTATGGGGTTGTGTGGCATGTGCCTTAGCCCTTACAACCCCGAAATAGTTGTGTATAAACCAAAGATCAAAGGGTTTTTTCAATTGGAAAGTTACATAAATGTCTTAGTCTGCTCCTAAAAAAAGAGATCTTGAGAATGTGGAATGACTGTTGAAGGTGGAATGTTGAACTTTAAAAAAAAAATTGATGCGTCTCGATTTCAATGTAAAATATATAAAAAGTGTAAGGTCAATCTGACCTCACCCATCTTCCCTACAGCAAGGCTAAGCTCGAGGTCACAGACAATGCCTCATGCCACGTGGAGACATCAACATGATCAAAGATTAACCAGTTTGCATTAACTATATTAAGTTGTCATGACATATGAATGAAGATAAGGTGTAAGAATTTTGCGCCGTAACAGATGCGCGGTCCTCTTATCTATATAGCCAAGTGCTTCCTGCCCCACCAAGTAGCGGACGTGAAACCAATGCTGGTGTAATGCTGGGCCTGCGAATTAGTGACAATGATGGCCGTTCATAACAGTAGGCATATATTATATAAATGGCAAAATAGTTTTTATTTTAAAAAAGGTATCTGGTATAATCCTTCTGGTGCTCTACCTGTTAATCTGTACGTCCAGGTTATTCACAATGCTTTACCAACATCACAAAGCCCGGCGAATGTAGACATGATGATGTCTGCTTGATAAGAATTTGGCAGATTGCCAGTTGACCATGGATGTCATGGTTGTTTTAAGTACTATGTTTTCATTTGTGAGAAATACTGTGATTTCCGGCATAGTAATTGGCATTGCTAAGTGTGGACAAAATGCTGTGAAGCTCATATATCCCTCTGGTTCATTTCTACAGTAAATATAATGTTCATATCGTGGGCACGACTCAACATAATATTTTCCGCTGAACCACGCAAAGGGATTTATGACCACATTGAGCAAACAACAAAAACTGATTAAAAAACGGATTGTTGCAGTTAAATTATGCTGTTTGAGAAGTGTAATTCTGCAGCAGCAACGTCTAGAAAATATAAGTACGCTATATAATAGGCAACATAAATGATCAGTAAGATTGCGTATCAATCACTCATGTATACATTGTTTAAATTCAGATAACAGGATTACATACATGTACATACAGTAGTGACGCTACACTACAATAACACTCTACCCGGATTCACATTAACCCTTTGACTTCCAGGCCGGGGTGCATACCAGGATCAAGATATACTGGTGTAGGAGTTCTATTTTTCGTCATTTGAAGCTGGAATTGCTAACGCAATTTCCAGCTTCAAATGACGAAAAAAACATAAATTTAGTATATATTTGACGAAAATTTGTGTCATTTTATGGTTACGTTCATTGACGAATGACGACGGAAATTTCCGTCATGTATGGTAGTGAAAAGGTTAAGTGTGCTGAATGAATTTCGCTGATTTATCAGCCAATTCTCAATTAATTTTTATGAAATTTTACAAGCACTATTTTCAAGCGATGTGGCAACTAACCTGAAAAAAAATTGCAATAATTGAAAAATATTTCATAGTTGAACAGTGTTTCTTTAACATGTGGCTAATGTTGCCCCACCCCCCCCCATAAACCTATTAACTTCGTTTCAAAATTTCATTACATGTCAAATGGTCGAACTTCTGAAATACCTGAAATACTAAAACTTCGCGAAATTGTCAGGGTTGTCGCCACATGATTAGCAAATAGTATGTGTAAAATTTCACGAAAATTGGTTGAGAATTAACTGAGAAATTCATTCACCCTGACTATTACATTATTAGACACGAGGACTTTGATTACATGTTGGTTTAGAACATTAAGCCAATATACGATCAACGTCTCGCTGCAGTTGCTGGGAAATTCCCCTCGTCATAATTCTAACAGGGATACAGATTTTTTTTCAATCTAGTGATAAGCGTCAGGCTGTTCAATATTACCTCTTGAATCCAGAGATGGACTTTTATCAATTTATTTTTTCAATATTTTTTTTCATCATTTGAAGCTGAAAATGCTGACGCAATTCCCAGCTTCAAGTGGTGAAAAAATGTCTATCCACGAAAAGAGACATATCACAAATAGAGTTATATAAACCTTTTCAGTGCGGGGACCGTCTTCATACGTCAGAATCTGACGTCTGTAGACGTCAGATTCTGACGTATAAAGACGGTCCCCGCACTGAAAGAATTTAAATACTTATAATCGCTGTATAACATAGGTATTCAAATGAAGAGAAAACAGCTTACTAAAACATTTATGATTATTTCAAATTGAAAAATATTTCAGCGTTGTAAGGGTTAAAGGGTCTAAATGTTACTCGTTGTTTTCAATGGGTCTCTATGGAGGGCTATGATTTAATTACGTATTTTTATGAATGTGTTCACCTCAGTTAACCTATGTGTTTAAGTGCACAAATAGTGAGGTAAAATGAAAGGCAATGTGTCTCCAAGCTGGGACTTGTTCAGGAACACTATTTATCCAAATAATGTTATGTGCAAATAGCACAGACAGGTGCACTTTCATCCGAATAATTTCTCAGCGACTCATCTAATTATTCTGTTCAAACGAAATGATTTTTTTTCAAAATTCGCAGCATTTAGACGTTAATAAAGGCTTTAAAATAACATCAAATCAAATATCAGATATCTGCAACAAGCAAAGTATAACTAGAAAATAATGCTGTCGTAGATTATTTATTTAATCTACGGTTTCAAATGTGACCCATCTAGGCCATTGTGCACATTTGAAAGCCAACAAATGAAACCAGAAGGCGACGGTGATAAATGTCTGGTGTTTACATGTACAACACTGGTTCACCTCAGGAAGACAATTCTGGCCCTGTTTGATCACAATCCATGGTGGATTTTTGCGTTTGCTCTCAATCTGTCAATTCGTAGAAATCCTCCCTACCATTCAAACCATTTATTGAGTCTCGGTTTATCTCCGCACCAATGTCAATACGTCAGATCCTTTATTAACACAATGATTTCTTTACATCGCGCTGGTGGTGGAGAAGTGTTGAGACATGCATAATCTTGTGCATTCAATAATCTAATTGTAGATATTTTTTCATGCTGGTCTGAGAATAAAATGTAATGTCAAGTAATCCGCCAATAAAGAAGTTGGTTTTAAGGCCACTCTTAAAAGTAGGATTTTGCATTCTTGACAGAGTATTCGAACCTGTATACTAGTGCTGAGAGGTCAAGCTCGTTATCTCGCATGAAGCAAATGTCATATAAAGCAGAAACCGTCACTTGATGAAAATGACAAATTCATACATTTCAAACCCGCAAATTTTATCCTGTTTACAGTAACACATCCACCGCAAATGTGCCGAAGTTTATTATGAACAAATAATAGTGCAAAAAGCTACGTTCACTTGAATATGGCGTCCCTGACCTAGTTCCCGCTGCATCCAGACTTGGTTGTTTCCAGCAAACACGGGACGTTGTACAATACTGGGTTGACGTTGGGCCAGCTTCGTGGATGATGGCATTGCTGTTCAATGCGCCGATGTCCCAGTGGTGTATTTTCACGCATTCCAAGGTCAGAACAATAATGCGGAGCTCTCTGCAAACCCAAAGGCATTATCTGCTAACTTGTAAAGTAAGAAGATACTGCCTTTTGGCTTTGCACTACAGAATGGGTGAGGCCGAATGCAGTTCTCATTGTCAGCGTTGTTGACCTTAACGCAATTGATACGCGTCTTAATTGGTCTCAGCAGAGCATTCCCAGAAGGCAGTATCTGCTTTATAGTAAGGTGAGCGGATACTATCATTGGCTTTGCGCTACACACCATTGCAGACGTCGTCTGGCCGCATGGCCAACGCTGTTTCGTCGTTGGTACATACGCTGAGCCGACGTCTTGTCCTTCAGAAAACAGCCAATCCTTCAGCTGTCATAGCTACAACTACGGTCCGCCGCGCACACCATTGCAGAGACAATTTAGGCTGACAAGTGGGAATTGTTCTATGGAAAGCACTGCCGGTTTCTATATGCTTTTTTGCATTACATTTCATGCAGAATTTATAGTGTGCTATCACGTTGTATTATTTAGGAAGATATACATTTATTAACTGCTCTGCACAGCCAAAATCAGTATCAGTATCTGTTGAAATGTGAGAGGACAGATGGGTGATGATAGATGACAGATGGGTGATAGGAGAAAACAGATGGGTGATGGGAGATGACAGATGTGTGATGGGAGAGGACATATGGAAAAAACAGCAACTTGGTAATAGGAGATGACAGATGGGTTATGAGAGAGGACAGATGGGTGATGGGAGAGGACAGATGAGTGATGGGAGAGGACAGGTGGGTGATGGGATAGGACAGATGGTTAATGGGAGAGGACATATGGGTGATATGAGAAAACAGCTCAGTGATGGGAGACGACAGATGGGTGATAGGAGAGGGCAGATGGGTGACGAGAGAGAACAGATGGGTGATGGGAGAGGACAGATGGGTGATGGGAGAAAACAGATGGGTGATGGGAGAGGACAGATGGGTGATGGGAGAAAACAGATGGGTGATGGGAGAGGACAGATGGGTGATGGGAGAGGATAGGTGGGTGATGTGAGAACACAGATGATGATAGGAGAGGACAGATGGGTGATGAAGAAGACAGATTGATGATGAAGAGGACTGATGGTTAATGGGGAAGAACAGATGGGTGATAAGAAAGCTCAGTGATGGGAGAAAACAGATGGGTGGTGAGAGAGGATAAATCGGTGATAGAACAGGACAGATGAGAGATGAGAAAATGGTGATGGGTGATGAAAGAGGACATATCGGTGATTGACATATGGGGGATGGGAAAGAACATGTGGGTGATGGGAGAGAACAGAAGGGTGATAGAAGAGGACAGATGTGTGATAGAAGAGGACATATGGGGGATGGGAGATGACATATGGGTGATAGGAGAGAACAGATGTGTAATGGGAGATGACATAATTATGGGTGATGGGAGAGGACAGATGGGTGACAGAAGAGAACAGATGGGTGATGAGCGTAAAGATTAAAGATGACTTAGTGAGGCAGATAAATAGGTGATCGCAACTGGGTGATGATAGAAATATGGCTGGGTGACGGGGGATGACACAGAAAAAAGACGGTGACAAGATAATATAAAAATAATTATTGCTCGATGACGAAAAAATGACACAAATGAATGACTGGCAGACGCCAATGGATGGGTTTTCTCACCTCTATTTTACTGTTGTGATATTCTTATCTTCACACGAAATATATTATTAAAATTATTGCATAAAAAAAGTGGTCATCTGAATTCCAGTATACCCATGGAATAAAGGTTTAAGTTTCGCACATGTGTGATTTAAAACAACTACTTATATGGTCGGAGTACAATCAACGCTTGTGCGATTTCAAACTGAAATAAATCCGTGCAAAGCTATAATTTTTCACATAATTCCAACAACCCTAGGTCGTCGCCGTTTCCATTAGCAGTTTCAGGGTTAAATAAAACATATACGCTTATATCTCGCTACCAATTACCCTAATTGCCCGTATTCGTGATACTTAACCGTACGTTTTTTTTATCATTATAGTAAGCCCTGTAGGCCTAATATAAATTATCACAGCCAAAAGTGAACCATTTATACAGAAAGAATGTTGATTATAAGTTTTGCCATCCCCATGCACAGCCCTATTTACATCCTGTCATCGGAGCCCATATTCTAGTACAAGTTACGATAATATCGTAGGCTTCTAATTGGTCGAGATGGCCATCGGGCCGGATATCGTTGATTCTACCACGTATGCCCTTCCCGCGTCATTGTAATTCATTGTAGCAAATCCTCAGTGTAGAACCAAGGACGTTCTATACGTAGAACGTCCTTGGTAGAACGTAGCATGGCAAAGGATGATTGTGATCAGCGCAGGTTGGTGATGACAGTGCTGCTCTGTAAAACCAAAAGGCAGTCCTGATTAGTTGTAAAGCATTTGCTCATTTGTAAAGTAAGCAGATACTGTATTTTGGATTTACATGGAAGTGTGGTGGTAATATAAAGCCACCAGTATGTAGGCCTAAGCTCAGCCAACATAAAGCTTGGTAGTTATTGGAAACTTAGCTTAGGTTAACAGATAAAATACATTTATAATTCACCAGTGTGGTCATTCGTGTCTCGACGTAATTGAATCGTAGCATCGCCTGCTTCAAACCGATAATCAGTGATAATAGTGTCTCTGACCATGGAGCCTTTGATTCTGTTACGGCTTTCAGGCGCCTATGAACTTATAGATCAAGTACTTAGGCGCAGGGGAAGTTATATATTCTATCCCATGCTAACGTTGATGTGGCGTGATGAGGAGGCTGGTCAATATTAGCTCTATGTCGCCATGATGGTTCTGATATGGCGGAATTCATAATAGGGTACAAGGTGAAAGTCCTCTTGTATATTATTACGCCAGTATTCCATGTCAAAGGTAATGTAGTTAATGTGAATGCTGTGCTGGACAGTCAAGTTTGTTAATTCATCTGACCGACATATCAAACGTGTGTCAGTGTCAAAATAGTGTATTTTCCAGCTACAGTTGATGACATTTTATCTTTTTTCATCAATTTGTAAAAACTGTTTTTCGTCATTTGAAGCTAGAATTGCTAACGCAATTTCCAGCTTCAAATGACGAAAAATAGTCTTTACAAATTGATTAATGGAGATGGTGCTGTAAAATGCATGCTTTCTACTCAGGTTAAATTATTACTTATGATCATGGCTATGTTTTGTATTTTCAGATTCAGACATTGGCAATTCCAGTGACCACCAGAACACGATGGAGACGGGGCTTCATTGGGCGGACTACGTCATCTTCTGTTTATTCCTGGGGGTCTCCCTGGGGATAGGCGTGTACCACGCGTTCAGCGGGGGCCAGCAGCGTACCACGGGGGAGTTCATCATGGCCAACCGCAACCTGCGTACCATCCCCACTATGTTGTCCCTGCTGGTGTCTCACCAGTCCGCCATCATGATCCTGGGCTACACGGCCGAGATGTACACCAGGGGCTCCCAGGCCTGGCTGATGGTCAGCATCTCCATAGTGTCCGCCGTGCTCATCTGCGAGAGACTCGTGGTGCCCTGGCTCTACCCCATGGGGCTGACCAGCGTCTACGAGGTGAGAAATGAAAACGCTCCTGTGAGAACATATCCCAACAAACACGACAACTTGTATCCATGTGTCGTGGATATCTTCTGTTTCCATTTTTGCTAAAATATGTACGTAAAATGTACAACAGATTTTAGCCAGAATTGTGACATTTGTCATTATTTGGATGTATTTTTTCAACATTAATCTCTTTTAGCAATTTGAAGCTAGACATTATATTTGTAATTCCAGTTTCAACATGTTCAAATGGATATAAATAATGATGAAACTATTCAGTGGTTGAATTACGTGTTAGGTGTGGGTTAGTTGTGCCTATCCCGTATACTTATAACTAAAACGTGGGATGTAAAATTGTCGTTGACAGTGCTAGTGCATGGTCTGTGGCTGATGGACATGGGCTAGTCAGTTTGTTATATTCTAAGGACCTGGAGAGTTTTTATCGTGGTTGTGGGTCTCCTATCTGCACTAAATGAAATATGTGACCCGCCACGCGAGGAGGTACCTCCTCACGGCTTTATTCAAATTATTTATGACGTCATTTAAAATTTAAATTTAATGATTACATAACTAATTTTAAAATTTTTAAAATGTCTTAAAACAAAAAGTTATAAATATTTTTCAAAAATTCTTCCAGTTATCCAAACAGGATAGATACGGCTATCATATTAACAGTGAAAATCAATTTTGAAATTTTTGACCTAATGGTCCTTTTCGCGTGGCGGGTCACATATGTGTTTATAAACAATGTTTTTTTTCCTTAGTATATAGAGCACATCCATCTGACCGAGTATGCAATAGTAATGTAATTACATATCAGAATATAGGACGGTGTATGAAATTACGTTTCTCCAATATAATTGATTTAAAATAAATTATAACCAACGGTGCCTGTTTGATTTCAGTACTTTGAGATGAGGTTCCATTCGCGGGTGGTTCGCTGTCTGGCCTGTGTTCTCGGATCAGTTTCTTTGGTAAGTATGATGGCATCGCTTTTTAAACTATTACAAATACAGTCTGGGGCCCATCCACCGACCAGGATCTGTGCACTGCCACCACATCTTGTTGCAGCATTGATGATGCCCTCTCTTCGCCTTTTAGGACCCAGTGGAGGCTTCGTTGGCTGGCTGGCTGGCTGTGCATTCTTTGGCCAGTGCCATCGTGCATTTTGTCCCGTCGTCGATCTCTTGTTGTATTCTGTCGCCTCAGAGGTGGCCCATTACCTTCGCTGTGTATTTTCAGGTGCTCTACATGGGGACAGCTTTGTACGCTCCTTCTGTCGCTCTGCAAGCAGGTATTTCCTCATACCGGTACCATGGTACAACACCCTTTATGATGATGATAGGCATTAACTCGCCGTGTAAAGCCAGAAGGCGGTATATGCTCACTTGTAAAGTGAGCAGATACCGCCTTTCGGCTTCGCACTGACAAAATTATTAACACCACGCTTCGTGACAGTAATTCAACTAACCCTATTTTGATAATGCATGCCAATCATTTCGCAGTTTTCAATTGATCAGCTGTCAAATTGCATGCCAAACACCCAAATTTCGACTTTACTTATATATCGTTGAGCCGAAGTAATGCGACCTGCTCTGGTCGCATTCATGTTGTACCATGTCATGTGTTGAATTTTAGCTCAATTTATCTCGGTTTCGACAACTTGTGCTAATCCCTGGTTTTACTTACAGCTACTGGCTTCCCATTGATGGTGTCCATCCCCCTCATGGGTATTGTCTGTACAATCTACACCACCCTGGTAAGTATACCCGGAACAAAAGTAATGCATTCAAATGGAGATACTAAATTTAAAATAGATATTAAAATATTACATGCTTTTGACAATTTTATTTGTGTTCTATTTGTATTTCAAATTTGTTTAATATAATGCCGAACATTTGCAAATTTTGATGTTTAAACACTCATTTTATTTCCATTGAATGTGATCTGACCTAATAAAACGGACCAAGAACATTATTGTAGTGTAGTCGTGCTTAAATGGCCAAGAAACAAAGTGATTGTGTTCAATTAAATCATAATATATTTCATAATACCGTTCATACTTTGCTCGAATTGCATTATTGTGCGATAATTCACTGTTTGTGGTGACTGGCTGAAGTATTGTTAACCCTTTCAGCGCGGGGACCGAATTTAGATGTCAGAATCTATAGACATCAGACGTCTAAAGTCGATCCCCGCGCTGAAAGAGTAAAACATTTAGAATGGCCGTAGACCCTTAACATAGGTATACTATACACTTTAGTCTTCGTGGTTTATACAAATTATTTCAGCGTCGTAAGGATTAATCAATTGATTCTGTTTTACAGGGTGGTATGAGAGCGGTGATCTGGACCGATGTCTTCCAATTCCTGGTCATGCTGGCAGGCATGTTGGCCGTCCTCATCAAGGTAAGGGGATCACTACACAATGTTTGACCAATGTTGGGCCACCGTCGTAGACGGTGGGCCAACATTGGTCAAACATTGGGTAGATGTGTCGTGTTTGTTGGGTATGGAAACGTAATTCAATTGACAGCAAATTTCCTGTCATTGGCGATTAGGACATTCGATTAAGTTGAGCTCAGTAGCTGCTATTGACCGGGAATTCTCAGCAATGATCCAAATCATTGTTGATACATTGACAGAAATTGTTCAATCAAACGAGTTTCAGGTGACAAAATGACCAATACCAAGATTGATTCATACATGAAACGTCATCATATTTTGTTTAATAACAACTTACAATTACACTTGTTGTATATTATTGGTCTTAGCATTACTCAAAAGTGAATTTAAATATTGGCATTGACATGACATACCTATTGAAATTATATTGACATGTTCAGTATGTATATAACGATAGAAAAATCTTTATTGAAAAGATCATGTGTCGACTCAACATGGGGAATAGGGGCCTTATGTATGAAACTAGTTTAGCCTAATACAATGGTTTAAACCATACAAAACACCGTAAAGCTAAACTAGTTTCATGCATACGGCCCTTAGGAATTAACATATCTGTATTGACATATCTGTTTTGTCAAGAGCCTAAGACGATTGTAATTGAGGTTTCACTTATCATGCTCATGTATATATCACTGCAAGGAGTAATAAATAATGTGATATCATACATTTTCCATTGCAGGGTAATGTTGATATGGGCGGTTTCCTCAAAGTGTTGGATGTGGCCGAGGAGCACAATCGCCTAGAACTGGCAGAGTACGTATTCATTTTTTTTTTTTTTTTTGTGTGTTGATATAATTGTAGTCAACTTTGTTCATAACGTGTCACCGACATTACGTTGTGATGGGGAACGATAATATTGTTTTCCTTTTATTCTAGTACGCTAACATTAAAAGAAAATCCTGGGCATATCATTTTAATGAGAGCGACATAGCAACATTTCTAACCTGCGATTATTCAGGTTTTCGTTTTAAGAATCAATCAAACTAATATACCAATTGAAGATGATATACAATTTTTCTCATACAGTTAATTACAAAATGTATATGAGTAATGATATAGACCCAACCTCTAGTTGTTAATTATTTATTTTCCAGCTGGAATCCTGACCCTACAGTCCGCCATACAGTGTGGGGCTTTATGTTTGGCTACACATTGAACTGGGTGTATCTGTACGGATTCAATCAAGCGTCTGTTCAGAGATTCTGTGCCACAAGGACATTAACAGAGGCCAGAATGTGAGTATTAATTATACTGCTTAGCTCTGTAAGGGCAATATCTATAACATAAGCAGACTCTGCATTTTGGCTTTGCACGGCAGCATAGGCATACGTCAGTCTGATCAGATTGTTTTTTTTACGCGAACGATAGTATTATAAATACACATTTAATGTATTATTATTTTGATCATGCAAGATAAATTGAAAAAGAGGTATTATCAACTTTTCAATTGTATTAAATGAATCTGAGCAATCAAAAGTAATGGGTTTCAGTCATTGAGTGGTACTTATTGGCTCAAAAAAAAACCGGTTACAAAAGCTTGACCAGTACTACCCCGGCCTCAAATTGAAACCATGGATTTTTAAATGGAATGATATGTAATATAATTGTGATGACGTTTTTGGATTTTTTGCAGGACGATGCTTTTAAACATTCCAGCCATTGTTATAATGGTAGCCATTGCTTGCATAACAGGTCTCACTGTTTTTGCTCACTATGCAGTCAAAGAGTGTGACCCTCTGGCCAGTGGTCAAGTGGAAACACCAAATCAGGTGAGGGATCAATTGATACGAGGAAACACTCAGTTCTGGGAGAATTACCTTATCTGAGTTATATACTAGTATTACCTCTATCCCAGATTTAACCCTTACAACGCTGAACTATTTTTAGATAGACCAAAGGGTTTTTTTCAATTTGAAATAATCATAAATGCTAGCACGCTGGACAAAGTAACAGCTGCGCGAGAACCATAAATATAGCACATGTACATGTAAAGTTTCGCAACAAAATATACATGTGTCCGTAAACTAAATTAGGCTATGCATACTTGTACCCCCAAAATAAATTATTACTGCGTTTACTAAAAATAATGCGTTATATGGCACACTGATTTAAATCACTTATTCGAGAACTTGGATTCATGTCTTTATTTGAAGGGCGTACATTATGAAACCGATAAGGACATTTCCCATACTATCTTTCTACAATGCATTCTGATACTGTTGCAGATTCTTGCCTTTTTTGTAAAAAGTAGCTTCAAAAATGCTACTGGCTTCTCTGGCATGTTTCTGGCTACATTGTACAGTGGCGCACTCAGGTAAGCATTGTCTATATTATACATTGACATTTTACTCATTCCTTAAAATGCTGAAATATATTTATAAATAAAAAACCAAGCGATGAAAGTGTTTTTTTTTTAATTTTAAGTCATAATAAATGTCTTAGTTAGCTCTTTCCGCTTTATTTGAATTACTTGAATACCTATGTAATGGGTCTACGACCATATCTAAATATTGTACACTTTCATTGATTTTTGACGTCAGAATCTGACGTCTATAGACGCAGATTCTGATGTCTAAAGTCGGTCCCCGCACTGCAATGTTAACATCTTCTATTCCCCGATGTGATTGAAACTCGGTGGCATTGTTGAGATCGAATCCCGGCCAGGTTGGATGTTTGTCGTCGTGGTTGTGCATACACACTGTCTTAAATAGTTCGAAGGCCTGGAATGTGCAGTGCTGCTTGTGGTACTGGTGTGTAATATAAATGACAATTAAAGTCACCCCATAAGAGTAGTGCATATCTCCGACTTCGGGCTTCCTTTGACGTACTATCACCACCGAAAGTACAGTGGATAATAGCATTCGGTTTTAATTAATGTAGTTGGGAGTGTCCCATAAATAATTATGAAGTTACAATAGTGGTATTAGTCACTACATTGCCCGGTATTGACAAAAACGTTGAATAGTGTGATAATTTTACGCAATAATATACAGTGATATAGTGTGTGCGTTCTAAGAGACTACAAGGTTTGATGTCCGACTATTTTTGTTGATATATGCAACCTACAAGCAAATTATCGGATACCGTTTTGTATACATTTAAAATTAAGGCTTTATTGGGCCTGTAATACCTATTTATATACGTATACCACATGTTTTTATACCACATGGTCCTGGTTGTTTTCAGCTCTGTGTCGTCCGGATTGAGTGCTTTGGCGGCGAACACGTGGGAGGATATCCTCAAGTTCAAGCTGGGACACATCGACGAATTTAAAGCCGCCATACTCACAAAAGTGCTGGGTAAATATATTATGTTTTTTACCCTTATGTTGCTGAATCATTTGTTTCTTTTATTTTGTCATTTGAAGCTGGAATTGCTAACGCAATTTCCAGCTTCAAATGACGAAAAAATGTTGCTACTTATGGAAGATAGACACCCTTCAAATTGTATAAATGAATAACAGAGAAGCCACAAGTTTACACTTTTAGTAATTTCCTGCTATCTCTATATTTTGTGTGTGTTTTCAGTGGTTATTTACGGTATCGTCACAGTAGCTGTGGCCTTCTTGGCGGCCATGATGCCAGGTCCAGTGTCACAGGTGAGATGTGTATCATATGTCTAAACTCCTCTGCAAAGCCAAGAAACAGTATCTGCTTACTTTTAAAGTAAGCAGATACTTGCTTTGTACGGCAGTGTAGAAGTCATGGCCCACGCGAGACGCGAGACGTTGAGCCAATGCCGGATTAATAGTGGGCCAATAAATCGACAGTCAATCAACTCTATTGTTTCACGGGGGGGGGGGTATTTAGGTTTGCATCAAAATGCTATATATGCAAATAAAATATATAACAATGCAACACCGAGTTCATGCTGTAATATAACCCAAGATAGAACGAACTAGTTATTGTTTTTTTTTGTGCAAACAACTCATTAAATCTTTACTTGGATTTCTTAATTATTCTTGTCCAGTCGAATATAGCCATGTATATGTTCAAGTCATATTATACGATGTGATGTGCTTTAAAGAAATATAATTTTCTAGTTAATTATTGATTATGATATCACATTAAAATTTGAATATTGTATGGTTGTCTTCCAGGTGTCAATAGCCTTCATAGGAGCCGTGGCTGGCCCTCTTCTTGGCTTGTTCCTCGTGGGAGGCACTACTCGCTTTGTGAACACAAGGGTGAATAATAGTACACGTATATACACGAACCCAATGTTGGTTCTATGTTGGACCATTTATTTATTTATTTATTTAAATATATTTATACAGGGTGTATACATATTAGCTAAGATCCTTTTTAAAATATGTATATAAAATTGTATATACATTCAATACAATACATTTCTAAAATATCTGATATTTTAAATGGTATATATACAGATTAAAATATCAATAATCTAATCATAGCTACACCTAAAATCAATTAATTAACACTGTCATATGAAGCTTTTAAAAAGCACATGGTATTATGTGGATATCTGATAACACATAAGATCAATTTAATGTAAAAAGTGGCATTGCCATGATAGAAGTGTAAATACCAGTTTCCCGCACCATCAACCAGAGATAAAAAACACATTATAGTAAGACCATCGTCAGCGACAGTGGCCCAACATTGAACCAACATTGGGTCAGTAATAGTTTAACCCTTAAAGCGATGAAATGTTACTAACGTTAAAATACATCAGATTTCTATGAGTACAGGAGGAGGGGATATATAGAATAGAAAATATATGTAAGTGTTATTTTTCAGGGAGCGGTAGTAGGAGCTTTATCCGGCCTGGCACTGAATCTTTGGATCACAGTGGGCAAATCCACCGTCAAAGGGATCCATCCCCCTCTGCCCCCAGTGTCTGTGGAGGGGTGTGACTTCCCCGTCAACAGCACAGTCACGGAGCACACGGAATTGTAAGGGACAACCCAGCAAACACAAACCATTTGTATAACATTTATGCAACCTCGGACCAACGTCAAAGACGTTGGACCGACGTTGTATAAATGTTATACAAATGTTTAGTATTTGATGGGAATACATCAACGTCTATGCTGCATTCATATTAGAAGTATTATTTCATATTCGAGTTCAGCTGTACATGCTGCTGTCTAATGTTATAATCTAATAGCACATGTTTGTCTGGAAATTGGAGCGAGTATCGTAGCAGGCAGAACTGTAACAATACTCGGCGAAATTATTTTATTTATTAAACTTCTGAAAAATATGGCTATCTATACATGCTATACAACTTGTTTTAATTGAAATAAGGTTAAAGAATACATATAAGTTATTTATTTATTATTTAAAAAACCTATTATGGGGGATAACCTATGCTGCAGTGCAAAGCCAAAAGACAATATCTGCTTACTTGTAAAGTAAGACTTTGGCTTTTCAGAGCGGAATGAACTGGACTCTGCTTAAAAAAAAAAATTCAACGTCTCACTACTTCTTAAGCTGCATATTAACTGGGCTTAATAAAATTATTATTATTGGTTAACATAATGTTTCTGCAAAAGCTAGATTTTCAATGATATGTTTGTGGCATATTTGATATTATACAATAATTACATTGTTCTCATTTACAGACTGGGTCTTGAACGTTTTTACTCCATATCTTATCTTTGGTACGTGCCTATTGGCTGCCTAACCTGTGTCATCATCAGTATGATCGTCTCTCTCATACCGCGTGAGTATCCACGTACAAACGGGATCTGAAAACTATCATGTCAATAATTACAATTCTGCCATGCAAAGCTAAAAGGCAATATCTGCTTACTTTACAAATATGCAGATACTGCCTTTTGACTTGATCTATCCACCATTTGTAAAGTTTCAAAATTAGCTGATCTCTAACATTGTTTCTACATCAACAGATCTATCTGCTGACGCTTCAGTGATTTAACTATGGCATTGGCCATCAAAATTGCGTATTTTTTATATAATAGGTCTAAAGACAGTTTTCACTTTGTGCATGCTTTATGTTTAACTACACGAAGAAGAATATAATACGCGGCTTCACAAAATAGCCAACGGAAAAACTATACAGTTCTTAAATGACTGGTCATCTTTTGCTGCTTTATAAGTGTAGGCTTACATACAGTCGCTCTGTCGTGGAAAGCCGAAAGGCAATATCTGTTCACTTTACAACTAAGTAGGTACTGCCTTTTGGCTTTACGTTATAAGTAGAAATACGTCAAATCCATATTTGTTTCAGCTCGTTCTACCTCAGATATTCCAGATCAGTTGATGATGTCCATGAAGTATTGTTGTGTATGGAATAACCTGCCAAATGCCAGTAGTCAAAGCTCCATGGAATCGATATCCAAGGATGAGGAGGTTAGTTTTACCTATGAAGACTAAAGGGGCTTTTAATTTGAAATTATCATAGATGACTTAGTTAGCTTCATTTGAATACCTATGTTATGAGTCTATACCACGCCCATTATAAGTTTTTCATTCTTCCACTGCGGGGATCTACTTTAGACGTGAGAATCTGACTTGAGATTCTGACGTCTAAAGTCGGTCCCTGTGTTGAAAGGGTAAAGGTAAATTTGTGGATCGAGACACAATTTTAAGTGACTAAAAAATTTAATTGAACTCTAGGGGTTAAGGCTCAACTATTGTGTTTTTAATGTTGGACCAGCGTCGTAGACGGTGGCCCAACAATAAAACCGCAGTAGTGGAACATCTCGCAATTGTTGGGAATTGTGATTTCCAAGTTTTCCATTTCAATAATTTCACCTGGAATCCTTGTCGAATTTTTTTAACTTATTTGCTCTTGATGCAGGATTCCATCACCAAGCAGCACATGCTGAATCACTACGACGAGCAGGGGCCGATCACGAAACCCACGCTAGAAAAAGAGGACAACAATTTACTCTCCTCCCCACCCGAGGGGGAGCCCGAGATCAGTATGCTGCAGAAAGACAGCCACCAACTGCTAGTCAACCAGCCCACAGACACCACCATTATATGACCATATCTCACTCATTAGGTTATAAATCTATCTACTATGGAAGCTATCCGAATTCGAGGCGTGAAACCAATGCTGTTTTTACGTTGGGCATTGGTTCAACACCCCGTGTTTGCAGGGGAATCCCCGCCCCAGAATTCATAGGCAGTCGCGAGTGACGTCACCAAGCGTTATGACGTCACCATACGTAGTGACGTCACCATACTTGATCCCGAGCACTGCGCAGCGAACACCGAACGTTGATTCAAAGTCGGTTTGATGCTGGGCCAGCGTCGCATGTAATGGAACAACATCAAACCGAATTTTGTTCGGTCCACATTCGAGAGGATTGTCTCAGATTTCTCTTGGCACGTAGCTAAGCCAGCAATCACGTTGTTGTAGCTAAGTACCTTTAATGTGGGTAGAGAAGTGCATCGATGGATTTTAGATGTTGTCTATGGCTCTGATAATATTCGCACAGATAATAAATATCTTGACCCGCCTGCTATTAATATGAATGTATGTTAGTCACGGTTTCGCAAAACTGCTACTTTACATTATATAAAATCCCAGTGAAATATCTGAATATCTACGTATACCGCAATTAGGATTGCAGTTGTTTTACATTTACGAATGCCTGGGTACTGATAACATGTGATTATGAGTGCGCACGATTTCCTTTGAATTGAAGTCTAACAACAGTTTAACAGGTTAACAGTTTAACCGTTAAAGCGCTAAGTTAAATAATTTAAATTTGCATTCATTTAAACCCATTTTTTTCAAAGCATCATTTTGAATTCCTGAAAAGAGACTTAATCTCCTACAAACTAAAAGTTTTAGAACACAATTTTTTCATGGATGTGTTTTAATAATAAGGAATTTTTTCTCTTGCCACCCACTTCAAGTCATCTGTATCCACTACAAGTCGAGAATTGCGACAGCAATTCGCGACTTGCAGTGGACGATGATGACAATGATAAATTCAGATTCGAAATGGCTAAATGGATGATTTGATTTGATTTGTGACCAAATATTTGCAAAATGTTTATGTTTAAACACACACTTTGTTGTTCCTATTAACACTGTCATATTACTTTATAAGTAAGCTGATACTGCCCTTTGGCTTTAAAGGGCAAAATAGTAGGTCGTGACTGCACATGTAGTTTTGAAACACAAATGTACTCCAGAATCACATTCAAACATCACTTTGCAAACGGGTGTTCTAATTGTCCTAAAAAGTATATTGTTTATATCGAGCTTTAAGTAATGTTGGGAGATGTTGACTTCATGGATTGACGGTGCTCGCAGCTTCGGGTAGATGTATTTGCCCTGTGTAAATAATGACCGTGTTGATGTGTATTATAATAATAATAATATTAATAATACTATTAGTATAGTTGAACTAACGTAATATCAGGTGATCAGGTATAGAACCAATGGTGTTCAAAGAATATACACAGGTTATATTATTAAGTGTGTAATGTTAAAATGCCACATTTAACAATCGAGGCCTACCTCAACGTGCACAATTGTTATTCTAAATCAAAAAGCAAGCACCTGTGATAATAAGTAACTTCATTCTGCATATTGCACGATGAGTGAACTAGAGAAATACAAGGCAGCTTTCGACTGTTTTGAGATTTTAAGTCACACTGGTTTTAACTTGATACATACATGTATCTGCATCTACCATGTGCAGATATATGTCCCCGAGATGTTAATAGTTAAATATTTATCAAATGTTGTTAACAATTGAGGTTATTGATGCGAGTTAAGAAATTTTAAAGACTATAAAATAAAATAGAAACAGATATTTTTAAATCACGTACTAAATATACTGGTGATTAAAATATAAGCAATAAACATAACAGGAAGATTATTAATAAATCACAGCGCTGAGATTGACCAAACTGTTATATTCCGGCAACATCCAGTACTTGTGAGTCGTTGGCCCGGCATACCTTCAGTATTTAACAACGCCTCCGAGCTCGGTTCATCAATCATTCAGCCGGTGTCAACGACTCGCCAGTCTGGTGAGGCCAACCAAACTGACCAACTACTTAAACATTGTTCAAAGTTGTCTATAAATAATTAAAACAAGGTATCACCAGAGGACCAACGAGTAATAACCGAGTAACTTCGGAATACTCATCCAATTACGCTTCAATGTTGGGCCAGCGTCTTTGACGCTGGCCCAACATTGAAGCGTAATTGCTTGGTTGATACATCTGTATTAGCTGGGAGTTACTAATACTATAGATGTGGTAATTTTCGCGTGTTTAGATTTTCGCGAATTTGTAATATCGGGACTTTACACGAAATTTACAGAATTATCGAATTATCAATTCGATGATAGGTAGCGCTATCATGATAATAATTTCGCGAGATTCTTAAATTCGCGAAAATTAAAACCTCGTGAATATTACCATCTACAGTATACTATTACATGTATAGGGCCTATACAGAACTTCTATGAAGTACCTTATGTCAAAGCGTATTGTCGCGTGGTGACAAAGTTCAAGAACACCTGGGCGAGTAGAACTAGTCTACCACGGGTGGAATGGCGTGATGGAAATTACTGTCTTAACAAGTGTTGACATGGCGCTCTTATTTAGGTCAAATCACGAGTGAAAAACAAGTGTCGGCTTTTTGTGTCACGTAGTGTATCGATGATGTCAATAACCTTAATAATCTTCGCCCACAAATAGCATTTTTACTGACGTTTTTAATCGGTATATTGAATAGTTAATATAGTACCAGAAATGCACACTACATTTTGCATTTCTGATGGTACTCAGGTTTGGTGAACCACTTGATATGGTAATCATATTTTTACATATTTTTTCTATTTACAATCATTCAAAGGTGATTCGTCTCCATGATCTTGCCAATGTAGACTATTTGATCGCTTGTTGTTATATGCAGCGATATTACTAATAATAATGGCCAAATTAACTTAATATTGCACAACATTTGATACAAATAGTATCTATGTTCGTTATGAAAATGGCAATATAATTATGTGAGACATTTATAGAAATTCAGAAACAATCATTTGATGTTATTTTAACATCTGTGTCTGTGTTATTTTTTTTCTCTAAATAACTAATACATCGGTTTCGTAAGTAAGTAAAACTGTATGCTTTTAAAATACACTTTTTTCAAATGTCAGCCTATTCAGTAGGCTACTTTTCATTATTGAATTTTACAATTTGGTCATTTGATGTTATGTAATGTTGCATAAAAATATAGCATCAACAATTGTTGTAATATTACGTCGGGCAATTCAGCCGTACAAATCCAAAAGGCAGTAGCTGATGACTTTCAAGTAAGCTGTTACTGCCTTTGGCGTTGCTAAGCAGAATTATCAACGCATTAATGCGATCGCGCTCGATTCTTCAGGTAATTTTAAATCTATTCATATTGAATATGATGGTGGTTCCATTTGATCACACCTATCCTATTGATAGCCTACTCCGTTTTGATCCTATACCTCAACACAGCTTATCCCCACATGGAATGACAACATCAATGCAGCTGCATACCTGTTTATACACTATTGTATATATTGACTGTACATATAAACTTTTATCGTCGGGTCGTACGGAATGTTATATTATATCGCGTGTACACTTGTGTATATAATATTATTGTCGTAAAACGGTAATTCAACGAGTTGGTTTAAATGTAAAACCCCGGTAAACTGTGCATCTATTATCATCGTTATTTATATAGATCTATGCACGATGTATGTCGCGTTACTTGTATATCATCAATTTTGTCGGGCAAAATCAAAAGACAGTATCTGCTCACTTTTTAAGTAAGGAGATACTGCCTTTTGACTTTGCAAGCAGAAATGTGTATATCTTTATCCAACAAATTGTACGTGTATAATTGGTTTGTCTGTAGAGTTTAAAATTCACTCGCACCCTTTATACCAGTCAACCTCACACACAATGAGAGTGGCGGGATACGAGTGAAAGTTTTATTACTCTTTTGTCTTCTTCTTACGTGGAAACAAACACATTCCTGGTAGGACCACAACAACAAATCGAGATATTTGTTAAATTATAACCAGAATACGAAATATGGCACATGATAACCTACATCTAATGACCGTAATGCTATACGATAATGAGATCAGCACAAAATATTACTCTAGGCCTATATCGCACACGTAACAAATATCCCTACAGACACAATACTTTGAATCAACGTTGCTTTAACGTATATCCAGTATCGTAGACGCTGGACCAACGTTAAACCAACGTTGATTCAACGTTTTGTGTCTGTAGGTTTGTTACCGTGGTTACTATAAAAAAAAACCTAAACTATGTATACATGCACACAACTCTATATTAGAGTTTTGATGTATACAATAATCGAACGGTATGTTTTGTGGCTTCAAAGTACAAAACATAGTTGATCCCGATTTACAAAGTACGAAATCGAGTATTTGTATATTAATCAGCACAAATATTACAAAATATCCAACGCGCAAATTCAAGTTGATATATAATACTGCCGTGCAAAGCCGGTAGGTAGTATCTGTTTTCTTTACAACTAATAAGATACTGCCTTTTTGGCATGTGTTACCTGTGTGGTGACTGAATTATAACTAACATAATGTACACACAACTCTATATTAGAGTTTTGATACTTAGTAATACTTAGTTGTTTAATAGTATTGATTGTGACTTGAAAGTACGTAGTAATTTGTAGTATATATTAATAGGAGGGACTCGATCAGTAAAACGTAATAATATAATATATAAATATATTTATTTATCTAAATCATTTTAAATTATAATCATGTATCTACGTAATGCAATATTAGACAATGACACCGTTTAATACGCTATTTTTATCTTACAGTATTTATACAGAATTCCATTTCATCATAGAGGCTATTCCAATGTGTTTCTGTTTCTAGTTATCCTCGACAAAGTTTGTTATAATGAATACAATCTACCAATTTCCACAACTAAAATATGTACACATTATACACAACTCTATATTAGAGTTTTGATACTTAGTAATACTTAGTAATTAATCATTATTGATTATGAATTGAAAGTACGTAGTAATTTATAATATATGATAGGAGGAAATTAATCAGAAACGCATAATATAATATATAAAAATAACTATGTATCCAAATCATTATAAAATATAATCATTTTTAATGTGTCTACGTAATGCAATAGTGTACAATTACATCGTCTAATATTTTTATCACAAAGTATGTACACATAATTCGATGTCATCCTGTAAACTACTCTAAGGTGTTTCTTTTTCTAATTATTATCGATGAATTTTGCTATAATGAATTCAATTAACCAATGTCTCATTTTCATCTAGTTCTGCGGAAAAACAGCATGAAATAAAACTTGCATTCATGTTTCTGTGTTATCTTGTATCATTTGTTTCAAAATTCATTTTGCAGAGCCACCTGGTGTGTAGTTGTATATTATATATGCATAAATGCAGTCACAATATACATGCCATTTTTGCCAACATATCGCTATTAGAAAAAGCTTTCGGAATTATACAACTGAGAGTATAATAGACCTTCTTCATATACTAAGTATCATATATACTTAGTATCAATTCAATACATTAAATCCAATATTACGCGTACTTTTTGAATAGTCAAAGTAATCTACACGTATCGCTTAAACAATAAATATTTGCCCATTTTGTTTAACCCTTTAACCGCCGGTGCCGCATATATTCGGGCTTTCATTTTTTATTAGCACATTAATTACCACATTTTAAATATGTTAAAAATAAAATGTGACATCAACCAGCAAGATTTGAAAAGAGTTGACCTCCATTTTGTCAAATCTGAATAATTTTCACTCACTTGAAATTGTGGATCGCGTCAGCGAGACACAACTTCAAGTGGGTGAAAATTCAAACTGATTAATTTGGCGGTTAAAGGGTTAAGAAGTATATATTTAGGATATATCCCCCTCTACACTACGTATGTAGTCTAGAGGGGTCGAGGTGGGTATATATACTAACGATTTCTTGTTCATATGCGATGTACTTGATGATTTATTTCATCTATACCATTATGCAAATGTGACCCGTGTTTAATTGATTTATATATGAGGTCATACTGTTAAGAAAGTCAAAGAAACTGACCTAATGTGTAAGTATCTGATTTGTTTTAAGTTCACCTCGATAAATCTTCAAACTTAGTTTTTTCTCTATGACTTTTTAAAACATGTTAAATCCCCCCCCCCCTGCAACATATTAATTAGGCCTACTACTGGATCTCGTCAACCGAAATTTAATTCAAGTGATAACTAGTTGTGAGCCCTCGGTATGAATTTAAAAGATGTACCTGATGCAGTACATTAGCATGATTCGTGTAGTGCATTAGTTTGAAAAACGTGCCCCTGAGTCTCTCCAGAATTCTATGCAATAACTAGCATGGGCAACAATAGCTGACACTGCTAACGTGCCGTATTCACGTCAGCGGCTCACGATTTAGCCAGAATACGGGCCATTCTCTTGCATAGTCAGCACCAAACCATCTTGAATATGACCCCTTTTTGCGCAGTGTGAGTTGACATGACAGTGCGGCTGTGACAGGATATACCGATGTTTGACGTGACGTTTATCCTTAGAGCAATGAATTATTTAATTGTAATTTTCAGTCACTTGAAGCTGTGGATCGCTACCGCGATCCACAGCTTCAAGTGACTGAATATTTCTTGGATTTGTAAAATTGAACTCGCACAGATTCCAGAACCGGCTAGACAAGTGCTAAAAAAGACACAGAAAAATGACGGTATTGGACATGAGAGGTCCAGGGATAAAGCAACCCAAGTACCTTAAAACAATTTGAAAACGTTTTGAAAAAGCGGCACAAAAATGTTATAAAACAGTAATTTGTACGGTGTAGAAACTCTTCATAAAACTTTTTTTTAATGTTAAAAAGGGAAAACATCAAAAAAAAATTTATAAACGAATTAACAATGTTTTAAAATATTTTGCATTTTTTTATATTTACAACGTAATAGAACCGTCGTTCAATTTTTTTTAATGTCTTTTGTTTAACATGAACAAAAATTATCGATATTTCATAGACCCTACAAAATAATGTTATGTAGCATGTTTCGTCAGCATGTTTACGCTATTTCCAAAATGTTTACAAAATGTTTTGTGTTACTTGGGAACCCTTCATACGTACACATTCAGCAGCCATCCACAGCATCACATTCTATACTGATACTTTCCTGAGTGACAAAAAAATGACAATGTGCATGCTGCCACTTACACAAACAGTAAGTCAGTAATCAATTACTTTCTTTAGATTCGTCGATCCGAGCTCGCGAATTACTTCTTTTTTAAAAGCGTGTGCTGTGAGTGTCGTATGTACCAATATCGGCACCCATGTTGTCAATTCCTGAAAATAAGTGACTGATTATTAAAACAAATATATGTTAAATTCGAGCCTTTAACCAGAAATACCGTATTATCATTATTTATGTAAGATACGAACCCGAAATTTAAAAAGTAATTAGGTTCGTATATCAGGCTTTAGCTCCTGTGCGTTCATACTCTCCAGGGATATCCTTCGATATATCGTAACGTGTACGAGAAAATGGGGCAACTGTTTCGGTATTAGGAACCTAAGCCCAGCAAAATATGCATAAGCAAATGAGTTCATTAGTTGTAAAATCTGTATCACCACATATAGTGTTTTACCACCATTTAAACGCTAAACACGATCATAGTGTCGTTTTAGAACTGTTTCATTAGACAATGAAATCACTGTTATTGAGAATGGAATGTGTGTCAAAGCACTAAATCAAAGTTGGTTAACAAGTTAACTTAGCGATATAAGGGCGATTTTTTTTACATTTAACACCTAAGCATTAAATAACAAAAAGATGGAATCGAACAATTAACAAATCATATTGAGTCACCACTTATATATAGTTTTGCTGGACAATATAATTCTACTTACCTTCCTTTTTCTTCAGATCCTGCAAAATATGAAGAAGTAGACTGCAAGTCTTAAATATGACACTATTTCAATTAAATATATACGGATATAATCTAAAATATTCCAATAAAAGCAAATTTATTTGTTTAAATCACTGCTCTTATATTGAGAATACTACATACTTTAACCCTTTCAAGCCTGTGTTTACCATTGTCATCTTCATCCACTAGAAGCCGCGAATTGCTGTCGCAATTCTCGACTTGTAGTGGATGAAGATGATTTGATGTGGTTTCAAAATTGAAGAAAATTACCACGTATGCTAAGCTAGTTTTATAGGAATTTTCGTTCTAAAACACTTTGTTGTAGGAGATTAAGTCTGTTTTCAGGGATGTAAAATGATGCTTTAATGCATCGTGGGGGCTTAAAGGGTTGAAGTACTGAGTAATACCATACTATCTGCATGTTTTAACCCTTTCAGCGCGGATATCGACTGTAGTCTGTATTAGAATATTTATGTTGGCCGTAGACACATATTAACATAGGTATTCAAATGAAGCGAAAAGAGCTATTAACTAAGACATTTATGATTATTTCAATATGAAAAAAACCTTTGCTCTCCATCGTTTATATAAAAATATTTCAACATTTCAAGGTGTTTGCACTACATAAACAGAGCAGTGATTTATTTGAAATACACGACGATTTTCACTAGGGATATTACCTTTGTGACAATGTAGTTGTCATCATCTGTTTTGTTATGGTAATCTTCATCCTGATCAGGTAGTGTGCTCCACGTACAACACGTTTCACACGAAATCAGTAACTTGGTGGCAAGTTGTTGTGGAGGTTGAGCTACAAAAAGCAAAATGATAAAATCCTGTGAAACGCAGTGACGTCACTCGGTGAAAACAAGATTATATAAGATCTCTCCCCCATACTTCATTGTATTAGCCAGCTCGGTGACAACAAAAGAGGTCAAAGTCATTGAGTTTCACAGAATATTATTTACTTTATTTCAGCCATCAGAATGATGCTGTTAAGCTACAGTAAAAAGCCAAAAAGCAGTATCTGCTTACTTTACAGTACCTGATTACTTTACAAGTAAGCAGATGCTGTCATTTGGCTTTGCGAGGCAGTATTGGCTAATTGACAAATAGATTATGTAGATACATGATACCCTGTATTATTCCTAAAATGTCAATACAGTCACCAGGTGGCATTGTGACACCTACGCGCCATTGAATGGCTATTTCGACATGATTTGTGAAAGATATCCTATCATTTTAAAGTATTTTGTATGACTTTTAGTATTTAAAATAATTATAAAATAATGTGTTCTTAATATTCGAAATGATTCTTGAATGAATGTGTAACGTCATATAGGTCTGTTTGTATGACTGCATGTAAACAGCAGATTTTTTTTTTAAGGGGATTTTTAAATTTAATTTTTTTATTTCTTAAAAATAATTTTAGACAAAAAGTAGCAGATCCGTTAATATTGATACGATATTTAAAATATTTGAAAATAGGGGATAAAGCTCCCATATGCGATGTTGAATATGGTGTCCATTCTTAACGGCTTATTTTTGTGTGGTTAAATTGTGTAATTTATATGGCAAAAAGGTATAATACTGACGTGGTATAAGGGAGACTATGGTGCTGACCAGCATGCATGTTAGGCATCCTATAGGAACGTACCACAGATAGGAGAGAGAATAAAACTGATCGAGTCCTTCACTGTAAACAGGCATCAATAACAGAGAAAAGTTACCAAAACGTGTATGCATCACCCCTAGCAATCAGAGTGTCGTATATGCCACTCATGTGGCACATACGACACTCTGCTTTCTAGGCGTAAACTTCAATGTGAGAGAATATTCATTATTATGTTAACACTTCGATATTTCATAATGGGGTTACATGAGGAGGTGTCATATCACCCGTATTGTTCAGCATATACATTGACAAAATTCTCCAGAAGGGTTGATGTAAGTTATCATAGAGCTGTATACACGGTTTATATATAATCGATAGAAGATGTGATGACGACAGGAGCTTCAATTTTGTAAGGCTCGTGTAGAATATGATAATATTCGTTTAAATGTGAATTTATCCAATAAAATTTTACATTTCTTACACGATAAGCCAAATAAATGCACCATACCAATAACCGGTAAGGGAGAGATACCACTATATACACTTTCTGTGACACCTTTCGTTCGTTCTTACTTAATAATAGTCCTTCATAATTACGACCGTCACAGTTTAGCAATGTTCCATGTTTTCATGTGTGTAAGATAATAAGAAAAAATATATATGTTTTAAACAATTACAACAACTTTGATTGTACAATTGATTATTTAGGCTATGATAATAACAACGATTTGTCACATTTTCCAACAACTGACTATCTTATTTTGAATGTCACATACGTTGTATTTGACCCTTATAGCCCGGGGATCGACTTTAGACGTCAGAATCTGACGTCTGTGGACATCTGATTCTGACGTCTAAAGTCGATCCCCGCATTGTAAGAATAAAATTATTTCTATTGATCTTAGACCCATAACATATGTATTCAAATGAATTGGAAAGAGATAACTAAGACATTTATGATGATTTCAATATGATAAAAAACACTTTAGACTCAATGGTAGGTACAAATATATTTCAGCGCTTTAAGTGTTAAGGGTGAACTCACAATGGGGGATAGACTGTCTTTGCCGAGGCATTAAAAGGGAAGTCACAGCCCTCTGTGGATACTGGAGGCAGCCTGGGATGAAGTCCATCAAGCTGGTACTTACCACCCTGGATCCACAGGTTGATGGCAAGTCCTGCTGCCACACCGCAAATAGCACCCTGTGCAGTGGGATCAGATATAAATACTTTGGAATTGAAGGGTGTTAAGGGTCACTTTATACAGTGCGTCTATCACTTAATATTTTTTGTTGACGACACAAGATATTTTGCTTCCATTCACTTTGGTTTTCAGGGATATTTGGTTAGTTGTCTGAATTCAGTATGATTTATGGTGACGATAAAAATCATTTAGAGTTTAGAATTACAATGTTAGATTTTTGTCAAATACAAAGCCTTTCAACCAGGTAGAAAATTAAGATATATGTTATATATTTTAATGGACGGACATCAGAGCCTCTATTCTGAGTGTTTAAATAAATATACATGTATAGTATTGACACGAGAACCAATGCAAAGCTTGATCATATTAATTGTAAATATTAATATAAATATGCTTGAACATATTATGATAATATTAAAATGATAATGTGTAGGTGTACTTTCATATCTGTAAAACGAGATATTCCTCCAATAATGAATAATCCTAGCAGAGGTCCAGACACTGATCCCACCAAAGCTTGGGACACCTTAAAACACACATATTATACAATAACCCTTTGCCTGCTGATCACGACAAAAATCGTTTTTAATACGTTTTATTAGCCAATTAAATCACTGTTATTGGGAATGAAATGACTGTTTAGACATCAAGATTTGTAAACGTTTGGTTTCAAATTAAACATATATTAGTAATTTTCAACAACTTGAGGTTGTGGATCGCGGTAGCGAGACACAACCTCAAGTAGTCGAAAATTTAAATCAATTAACTTAGCAGGATAAGGGTTAAGTATTGCCTATATCGCCTACATGATATCTAAGTGGATGCTTAAGAAAAACCTTAACAAGGAATATTTTTTGAGAATTGACCTAATTTACATTATCTTAGTCGAATATACGTTGCGAGATAACAACCACTCGTCTTGGGATACCTTCTTAAGTATTCTTAAATCATCAATATATAATTCCACCCTACAAATGGGCTGGAAAACGTTCCTGGATATCCTTGGCACTAATTGACCAGACGTATTGATGAATATTATTATCGTTCTCTATGATACATTGGTTATATATGTCGGTTGTTCACCTGTGTGACAGGTCCAGGCATCTCTGAAGCCAGGAACGCAATGAGTATTGTCATTCCGCCATAAAACACAACTAAAACAGATAAACAATATGTAATGTCAGGTTTAAAAAAACATATAAACACTGCGTATTGTCACATAGCCATGAATAACAAGATAAAAAAATATACAGTACATATAATCAGCTTATCATAAATCGACTAAAACAGATAAACAGAATGTATTGCAAGTTCTCCATTAACCACACATAATACAGAACGGCAATATTAGTATTGTCAGTTATATACACATAAGTCACAACTCAATCAGATGACAAATAAGGAATGTCATGAATTAGTGTCATCACCTCTCTATAAATCGCAATTCATCTCATCAATAAAACAATGTTCTTTCGTTTCTCAGTTACAACATACCTAGGACTTTGTTGATAATGGTAGCCTTGAAGTCACTGAGGTGTCGTAGTTTGGGTATTTGTTTCAGGATGTCTTCCCATGTGTTAGCGGCGCATGCACTCAGTCCAGAAGACACAGAGCTGGTCAAGGAAACAATGATTTTCAATATTAGGTAATAACTTTAGTAATTCGTATTCTTTTGTGCGATTTAACTGTGGCATGTAGCTGTTTAACCAGTTAAAACAACTGACTAAAAATAAAATTTATTCAGATCTTTGAAATAATTATTCTGATATAGAACAAATTGTGAGTGATTTTTATTGATTCTGTAAATCTGGAGCATTGCCACCACAATGAGCACGATATAAGGAACAGAGTGAATATCGTCCCTTTGGATATGAACAGTGGCGGATCCGGAGTGGGGCATAGCCGCCCCCCTCTCCGTTCAGGCTCTCAAAAACAAAAAAACGACCATATTTGGGACGACATAATATGCTCTAGAATGCACCATTTGCAGCCTTAAATTTTATTTTTTCCGGGGGAGCTCGCCTCTGGACCCCTTTACAACCGATAAAAAATTGGCGATCTGCCACTGATGAAAGGGTGTATCCGCCACTCTGTTAAGTGACAGATACACCTTTCATATCCAATGAGACTATATATCTCTGGCCAGTGTTTTAATGCCACTCACCTGAGTGCGCCTCCATAAAGTGTTGACAAGAACAGTCCAGAAAACCCAGTAGCATTTCTAAACTTATATTTCACAAATGTGGCCAAAATCTGTTAACATAATGTGTATGCTAGTTAGTTATATTTCTTAATCATTATTGAATAGACTGTTTTTAAATAATGTCATCATTACAAACAAGACTACGTGGCTTACAGTAAGAATCTCATTAATCGTGTGTAATGATTTTCATTGATTCTCGAAAATTTAGAAAAAACTATTTTCTAGTGATGCGGCCACTGCCCTGCGAATTTTATTGAAACATATTGCATAATTTAAATGTCAGTCTATAATGAAGTGAATGTCCCGCCTCTGTTAACCCATTGGGCGGGGGCCCTAGGGTAGTGGTTAGCACCGCTGCCTTTCACGCCAGAGTTCGGGGTTCGGTTCCCGGTCTCGGCGGTTTGAATGAAACAAAAAAAAAAGGTTTCTTCCCCATCCACGTGTAAAAGTCAGTATTGCGGGGAGCCTCCGTGACCGAGAGGTAGCGTGCTCGGCTTCAGACCGCCAGGGCTCGAATTTCGAATCCTGTGTCTGGAGGACAGTGTCATCTCAATCATCTCACCATCCTCAGGAGGTTTTCCTTGCCCAGTTTAGCCTATATGTGCACAAAGGTGGCCTAAAGCCCGATTCATCTCATTTTTGTTAACCCATTACTTTCGATTAAGAATAACATTAGGCCTACATGTCAAATTGTCTAATTTATGAAATTTCTCCCAGAACTTCGCGAAATATTCAGTGTAGTCGCCGCATGACTAGTAAATAGTGTGTGTTAAATTTTATGAAAATGTGTGAGGACATCATGCAACGACATTCAGTCGCTACGAGTACGATAAATGTTAGTGCATGATGGTAATAATATATTAAATAGTTTTCGGACGATTGAAGCAGAGTAACCATTTAACTCCTTAAGTAATATTTTGAATTTTCGAATAATTGCAGTTATTTCCAGTTCAACTACATCCATCTTTATGCGCGGAATCCGCGAACACTTTCCTATACAAGTGCTAATATACTGCTGTGCAAAGCAAAAAGGGCAGTATCTGCTTACTTTATAGTAAGCAGATATACTGCATTTTTGCTTAGCACGGCGGTATAGGTGTTTTTACCTGATTAGGTGAGTCAACCATGCCGCTTTCCAGAGGGTCACATTGGATACTGGCATAGTAAGCCAGTACTGTAAGACCTGTCATACAGGCTATAGCCACCATAAATATCACAGCAGGTATATTTAGCAGCATCACCCTATGATCAAACAATAACTCTTTAACCCTTTCAAGGCTGAATTTACCATTGTCATCCTCATCCACTACAAGCCGTGAATTGCTGTCGCAATTCTCGACTTGTAGTGGATGAAGATGATTTGATGTGGTTGAAATATTAAAGAAAATTGCAATGTATTGGTAAACCAGTTTCGTGGAAATTTTCGTTCTGAAACTCTTTGTTGTAGAAAAATTAAGTCTGTTTTCAGGGATGTAAAATGATGCTTTAATGCATCGTGAGGGCTTAAAGGGTTAAGCACCAAAGACGACCACAAGCGTCATAAAACTGTTTTATTAACTGATCAAATCATTGTTATTTTTATTGTTTAAAGATCATAATTTGCAAGTATTTTGGTCTCAAATTAAACAAATTTGATTAATTTTTTTCACCCACTTGAAGTTGTGGGTCGCGGTAGCGACACACAACTTCAAGTGGGTGAAAATTTTTGATAACATCGCGGATAAAGGGTTAATTCGCAAAATACATGCAAGCATTATCTACTAAGTAGCAGCAAAGACCATGTACAATAAGATGATCAGCTTACGGATTTCACCATATAAATGCGTGTAATCCATTGTGCAGTGCTGTCCCCCTTTAACGGGAGTTGGAACTATGCTTTAGCAAGTGTATCATCATATAAAACAAGTGATAATTTCACCACTTTAGCCTCCAAATAAAAAATAATGTTTTTTCTAGGTTTGACAGTTATGACATTATCTCTACAATATTTATTTTTGGAACGAAAATAACTGCTAATATAACAGAAAAGTCATGTTATATTGTCATACAATTTTAGAAATTAAAATGTCTTCATTTAAATAACAGAAGAGCTGTGTACAGAAAGTACACAAATATGTGGGCACAGAACGGGAGGGGAGTGACGATATGTCGTCAAGCATAGTGACCACAAAGATCGGGGCAAAACATTGGTGAAAACCATAACTTGGCAGACGTGTATTTTAATTCAAACTTTTATTATTTAAAAAAAATATATTCAGAACACAAAAGCAATATTATAAAATTATAATATGTGAGCATTCTCTCTCGGACCACTGCCATCAATGTCACTGAGGACTGGAGCGTTAGCAGTACCGTATACTGATATCTTGAAAACAAGACACGTTCATTTTTATGACACAATTTATTTATAGTTGAATTTTAATAATTCTCTATTTTTCCTGCCGTTACTGGTAATAAGGTGTTCATTGTTTTCCCGCAGTACATGGTGTAGCCGAATGGGGACATTAATATGTAATATTAACGTGAAACATTCACAACTTGCACGTGATTTAGTGTCTTTGATGATGGTAATAATTTGATCTCTGTTGTGACTCCTATGTAGAATGTGTTCAGGTATATTTCCGAAAATTTGCTCATTTGAACCAATTAATTGTACTAAGTTTTGGCGTGAAAGAAAAAGCCCCACACCTTTAATATTCAAATATTGCTTCATAGAATATAAATGTATGCACTTTATTAGTGGCATCAAAATTACTTTACATTGATCATATGCAGATCGCGACACTTTCCGACAAAGATATCCACTGATATAATAATATTATACAAAAATATTATCTTCCTCAATAGTCATACCCGTTTGTGGCGTGAATGATTTCAGCATTGAATGAGCTAATTCTGTGACAGAATCAGCAGTAACAGTGACATGCTTTATATCAACAAAACATTTATGGTCAGGTATATTCCGAATGATAAACATGACAATGATCCATGTCATTAGACTATAATATATAGTAATATTATTTATATAGTATATATATTATTTCCATTACCCTTATCTTTGTTTTCTTTGCCCGTATCTACCCTTGCACCCATGTCACCTGCCAGCAGATACAAGAAGATGAACCAATGATGGGCTAATGCTGGACCAGCATAACAAAACTTGGACCAGCATTACACTATAATTGAGTCGATGTCTCGTGTTACCAGGGCGTCACCTGTTGTTTGTAAACAATGAATATATGCATACTTGTTTATACGGGCGCATCAACCCCTGAGACAATTAAAAAGTATTGATAACTAACCAACAAATTATTGGATAAAAAATAGAAGTAAACCTCCGTCAATACTTATTTTTCTGATTTTTTGATGTGAAGTATGTATTGTTTTTAATAGGATCAATGTCATAATTACTCGTCGTAATATGGTGAAATCATACTTGATAGATGGTAAAAGCATTAGTTCCAACTCCCAATACCGGAGAACAGCACTGAGAGCAATTTCACGTTTTGGGGAGAGTTGACTGTCTCATTGTACATGGTCTTTGGTAGCAATTTTATATCTTCGATAGTTATTTAAAAATAGACTTCACTAACATTCTGGCATCCCTCAAGGCGGGTGTGGCACAATATCTTTGAAATGAAGCCTGGTTGAAACCAAACAAATAAATCCAGTTCATGGTATATCCAAATATAAATCCCCAAATTGTGTGGCGTATGGTGGGGTCCGAACTCCACCTGTGAAGAAATCACAATGAAAAATAAACTAGAATCACAATTGATTAGTTAATTTTACCCTTTCAGTGCAGAGATCTACTTTTGATTTCAGAATCTGACGTCAGAAGTTGATCTCCAGAAGCATTAAGTCTACAGCGATTATCCAAGGGGAGCTGCAGCCTCCAAGTGTCAGGCTAGAATCATCTGGTGGCTGGCGGCCGCGTACCCTGGTTCCAACGTTCAACAGCGGTGCCAATGCAGCTCCCGCATCAGAGCAGTGCGATATGGCCCTAAACTAAACCAGTATTCATTCAGTCGTTAATTCATTCATTCATTCATTCATTCATTCATTCATTTCAGTTCAGTTCATTCATTCCATTATTCATTCACACCTTGCTCATGTTGATAAAAGTCTCAGTTTTGTTTGGTTCGTGGGGCGGATAACTCTTTCCAGTAACATTTATTTCACTCTTTGACGGAGACCAAAGTATTATTATATTGGTCGCTATCATCATACTGCCGTGTAAAGTCAAAAAGCAGTATCTGTTTACTTTACAAGTAAACAGATACTGTCTTTGACTTTGTGGAGCAGTATCCCAGCAAACACGAGGCGTTGACCCAATGTTGCTTAATGTTGGCTTGCCGCCTGCGACGCTGGCCCAACATTGTACCAACATCGGGTGAATGTCTCGTGTTTGCTGTGATCGTATTCTCTGATTTATAACACCACAGGTGGCACCACCCGCATAAACTGTAAAACTAAGTATACAATGAAGGTATGTAACCGATGTCACACCCAAATAAATTATCCATTGTTCAGATAACTTAGCTGAGGTCACAACTCGACAACACAAAGTGAATCTGAACAATGGAGAATCTATCTGTTGGTTAATGTCAATAAATCACTTTTTACTGTCAAACAGTGCTAATAATGACATCACCTTATGTTTATTTCAACGTATTATTGTGGTATATGTAGCCGGGTGTGTGTATGACGGACTGGGGTGATAATTACTCTGGCCAATGAGTCGACTCTTTGGCTAGATGCGTAGCACTCAGGCATCACGATGCAAGGGTTGGTGGTTCGATCCCCGGGCTGGGCAGTTTCAACACTGTTACAATGGCGCCCAATGTGGGTTCTCCTCGCCTGTCGTGCCCTAGTATACGATATTCCAGGTTTGTAACCAAAACCGGGTTGCAGTAAAAATGCATGAGGTATGCAGGAAAATTGAAGAATTCAACCCACGAGTGTGTTGAATGCTGCTCGGGGACGAGCAGATATTTGAGAGGGGAGTATGTAGCCGAGTGTGTGTATGACTGACTGGAGTGATTACTACTCTGGCCAATGAGTCGACTAGATGCGTAGCACTCAGGCATCACGATGTAAGGGTTGGTGGTTCGATCCCCGGGCTGGGCAGTTTCAACACTGTTACAGTGAATCTGAACAATGGAGAATCTATCTGTTGGTTAATGTCAATAAATCACTTTTTACTGTCAAACAGTGCTAATAATGACATCACCTTATGTTCATTTCAACGTATTATTGTGGTATATGTAGCCGGGTGTGTGTATGACGGACTGGAGTATATTAATATAACAAACTCATTCGTTTACGGGTGAATGGTATATATTGAGTTCTGATTAATATGCTTTCATACCTTTAGTAATGTACACTCAATTACAGTTTATGCGAGTGGTGCCACCTGTGATAACACTTACTCTGTGAGTTGGATACGATCGTTATCATCTGATATATCCAGCACTTTAGTAAACCCTCCCATGTCAACAGTGCCCTGAAATAGACATTTCACACAATAACCCCTTAAGTGCTGAGTCGTTTTTTAATTAGTTTGATTAGCAGATCAAATCACCGTTAAAAATAGGCCTGCATCTCATACCTTTTACACTTATTCGATTGCATTTTTGTTCTGTTTAATAGAATAATTGTAGATTTATTGATTAGAATGGTACCATGTCTGTATTATTCTGCTCTGCAAAGCCATTGTGGCAGTGTCTCCTTACTTGTAAAGGGATCGAATACTGCCTTTTGGCTTTACAGAACAGTTTTGCTTTCAAAGACAATACGCAGTATATGCTTTATTGTAAAATCAGCAGATACCGCCTTTTGGCTTTGCACTATATTACCTTGATGAGGACCGCCAGCATACCTGCTATCATTATGACGAACTGAAACACGTCCGTCCAAATAACAGCTTTCATTCCACCCTGTTTAAAAATAATAAAAAAATGAATGAATAAATGAATGAATGAGTGGGATTTTAAGCCACCATTGTGCACATATAGGATAAAATGGACCAGGAGAACCGCATGAGGATGGTGAGATAAATAAATAAATACAAGATCAAATCAGGTATACAATTACAATTTCACGGTTACCATCCCAGCAAACACAAAACATTTGAATAGCATTTATATGTTGGACCAACGTCAAAGACAAATTAAATTTGACAAATGTGAGTAATTTCACCCACTTGAAGTTGTGGATCGCGGTAGCGAGACACAACTTGAAGTCAGTGAAAAAATAATTAAATAACTTAATTATTAAAAAATAACCTAATTATTAAAGAGGTTAAAGGGTTAATTAGCTCCTACCAAAGCTGTATAGGCAGTGCATACTACAGCCATCAGTGGCATGGACACCTCCATAGGGAAGTCTGTGGCTGCAAACACAACAAAGAACTGCATGCTATCACTGCCCAGCAAACACAAAACATTTGTATAACATTTGTACAACGTCGGCCCAACGCTGGTCCAGCATTATAAAGATGTTATACAATTGTTTTGGGTTTGCTGGGTGGTGTTACAAAATAATATTGACAATAAGTGATTTGTCCATGTTGATGTGCCGAAAATAATCATAGAATTATTTTATTCTGATAGCACCGCTGCCTTTCACGCCAGAGTCCGGGGTTCGGTTCCCGGTCTCGGCGGTTTGAAAGAAACAAAATTGTTTCTTCCCCATCCACGTGTGAAAGTTAGTATTGTGGGGAGCCTCCGTGACCGAGAGGTAGCGTGCTCGGCCTCAGACCGCCAGGGCTCGAATTTCGAATCCTGTGTCTGGAGGACAGTGTCATCTCAATCATCTCACCATCCTCAGGAGGTTCTCCTGGCCCAGTTTAGCCTATATGTGCGCAAAGGTGGCCTAAAGCCCGATTCATTTCATTTCATTTCATTTTTATTTTATTCTGATAGCAATCAGTTTCTAGAAGCTTTATAGTATACATAGTTATAGTTTAAATTTTTACCCACTTGAAGTTGTGGGTTGCGACACTTCAAGTGGTTGAAACTTACTCATAATTTGTTAATTTGGGTCAAACATTTGCAATTTTTGGTGTTTAAGCACACGTTTCACTTCCAATAACAGCGATTTGATATATTATTAAAACTGATCTAAAACGAGGATGCTAATGCTTAGTGGTGAGCGGGTTTTTTATCAACACAATAAATTACAACTAACCCTTAAAGCGCTGAATTATTTTTGTAAAATTCATAGAAAAGGGTTTTTATCATTCTGAAATCATCATAAATGTATGTTAAGGGTCTACGGCCATTAAAAATAATTAAGTGTACTCTTGCAGTGCGGGGATCGACGTCTACAGACATCAGATTCTGACAATTAAAGTCGATCCCCGCACTGTAAGGGTTAATAATACGTCCCATTATGGCACGCTCAGGAGTGTCATATATGAGACCAAGAGTACAGTGTGATATATTACCTGCCTCCAGTGCCACAGAGGGTGCATAGAGTGCGGTACCCATGTAAAGCACCTGAAAGAAACCAACGTAGTAACTGTGAAATACGTAGATTTTAATTTTACAAAAGACATTAACAATTATTAGCTAATTTATTGATGATTCATTACAAAATTTGTGGAAGAAAACTTACCAAAGCCAGCGTACCAAGAAAACTTCCTATTGCCCGCAATATCTTCGATTGATATCGTAACTCAAAATACTGTGGAATAAATGACATATTTAGAAAATTATGCGCAGAAAAAATAACAACAACTACCTGTCATGTATTGCTGGTCCGTGATCAGAATTAATCTGCTGTTCAGGTAGCGATTATTCTTCATTATTTTGATGTGTCTCTGGCCATCATCGGTTTTACAATAAGTTTAATTGGAGTTTTGCGATGTTCCTTCCTTAATTTATGATTTATATTCTAATTTTAATCAGGGTTTTTAGTTCCCAAATATCCCATGAATGTGTCGATTAAGCTATTTTGCATTTATATGAAGGGTATGAATGAATGCATGAGGTTTTAGCAACCATTCTGCACATACAGGCCAAATTGGACCGGGAGAACAGGATGGTAAAATTAATCAGATGGCACTGCTTCCAGACAAGAAATTCTAAATTTGTGCCCTGGCGGTCCGACGTCGAGCTGTGACTTGAGCACGCTACGTTTCGATCACGGAGGTTTTCCACAAACTTACACTATAATTATGATTATCATCTATGATTGTGGTTGTCCGAAAATAACATCACTAAATACTAATACCTTCTCAATGAAACATGATGCTGATAAGGTATTCTACCCTTCATTTATATACTATAGCAAGTACACAATGGCTCTTCTTAACTAATTTAGTCATGTGGCCGAAGTAGTATGGGCTCCACTTGGGACCCAGTTTCTTTCAATCTAAATTGTCTGTAGAGGACTCTGTTTGATCGGGCACAGGTCATTGCACAAGTGCTCTTACTCACCCTACCCCTACTTCACCCCATATCCTCCTTTAATTTCAGATTAATAAGATTTGAAATTTGAGCTATGGCATTCCGAGGTCTAGCAATACTGAATCTTTATGAGTGGACACTACATCTGTGCTCCTATCATGGTGTTAATAAGATAAACTGCAAAACACACCAATGTGAACGCAAAATACAAGCGCGAGAGCGAGTATGCCTGAGAAGACAGCACACAAACAGGCGTGAAATTAGCCTCATTCTCTGCACACCAACGCAAAAAAACAACACGAATAAGAGGCATTTTTCTCTTTTCCGAGGCCAGATTTTGGTAATAACGTGATTTGCCTGGACTTCCCAACACTTAAAGAAAATCTAACAGTCTTAAAACTATTCATGTTGCCCTTCATTCTCGGGTGCGTTATCACACTGGTTGGTATTTATTGGTAAGAATAAAATAGGGAGTTTGATCATTTTCGTGTGCGAATTCCTCTCACGTTCGCATTGGCGTATCTTGCGCTTAAGGCTAACGACTGAAATACATGACTGTACCACAATATGTCGATCCTTGTATCTACCGGTGTTTATGCCATATTTTCTGAAAGAGTTAGCTCACCATGATTTTGGTCATGGAATATATTTGCACAACGGAGAAAAATGAATTACATTTTCAACCCTAAATTCATTACATAAATGTAACACCTTCTGAGTAACCATGTGTTAGCTTTGAACACAGTACTTTATAAAATCGTAAATTGTTTTATTTATAAGACATCCATACAACGTTACTTGAAAACGTTAAAAAATATTAATCTGGATCATTTGATCAATAAGTAGTTAACCCTAAAACCCTTAAAGTTATAGCATTTAATTGTTTACCCACTTGAAGTTGTGTCTCGCTACCGCGACCCACAACTTCAAGTCGGTAAAAAATACTGATATCTGTGTAACTTTAACCAAAATATATGCCAATCACGCAAATTATCTTCTATTAAAGGATACTAATCATAAAGGCTCAAAAGGCTATAGTCGTGGTTGGCGCTTAAAGGGTTAATGTAGGATTTCAATGTTTTATCTCACCTCATATATGCTGGTGAGGCCCAGCGGATAGAGCCACGGGATAACAATCCGCTCACAGATAAACACTGAGAAAAAGAAGGATATGGACATCCAGAGCCAGGCCAGGGATCCTCTGGTGTACATCTCAGCAGCGTTACCCAGGATCATAATGGCGGACTGATGGGACACCAGCAAGGACAGCATGGTGGGCACTATGTTCAGCTTGCGGTCCGCCATGATGAACTCCTTGGTGGTACGCTGGCGCCCCCCTGTGCAGGCGTAGAAGAATCCAATCCCCAGAGATATGCAGAGGAACAAAGAGAAGATGACATAGTCTGCCCAGTGTAGACCGCCGTCCACGTACCCGCGAGGCTCTGGACAAAATAGTATAATAAACATTGGTAATGGATACCTGGAGAAGCCAATTACTATTGTTTTTAGTCTAGAAAAATTATTATGAATATCCATATGCTTAATTATGATTATGGCTGTCTGATAATAACATAACTGAATCCTTTTAAAAACTTTTGAAATGAAACAAGATCCAAGTATAGTATTCTATCCTTAATAAAATATGCTTCTATCACATCCGTGACTTTCGGCGTATTAGGAAGTACCTTAGCCCAGAAGCTGCAAAATCTGTTGCATGTGCTCAAGTCACTAGTCATCTTGACTATTGCAATTCCTTTTGTACAATCTTCCTGACCGGGACATTGAAAGATTGCAGCGGCTACAAAATTGTCTGGCACGTGTAGTCTGTAAAGCTTCTCGTTTTAGCAGATCTAAGCCTCTCTTAAATTTTCTTCACTGGCTAACAGTAAAATACCGCATACAAATAAACTCTGTACCATCACTTTTAAAGCCTTCCTTTTTCACCAACCTACATATCTCTTTAATTATTTAGTACCACTTTAAAATTCAAGACTGCTTAGATCCTCCAACACAAATATGTTAACTGTTCCACGTTTTCGAACAAAATGGGGCTCAAGGGCTTTTGCAGTTGCAGCTCCCTCCACCTGGAATTCACTGCCGGTTAATTTGAGAGCTGCGAGCACAGTCACCTCATTTAAAAAAATGCTGAAACTTTTCTTTTCAATTCGGCTTTCCCCCCCTAATTCCTCGGAGATTCGGCGGCGACGACTTACGCTTTGATTCTCGACATTGACCTGGTTTCGATTTGGATTCTGTGCCTTTGAGCTCGCATCTCCGAGGATTTAGGCGCAATAGAAGTTACCGAATTGAATTTAATTTAATTTATTTAAAATGATGAGTGAATAACCTGATGACAGCTCTAACTAGCTGATCTCATCATGTGACTCATGCAGTCATCCATTCATTTATCTATACAGGCTAGATTTATTGATACTTTAGGGGCATTTGACACAAGCTCTGTTATATAGCACATTATTGACATCCAGTAGAAATAATTTATATACATGCATGTGTGTATTTATAAAGAGCTAGCCAAAACCCGTGTCCCACGGGTCTGATATTTCCTGATATTTATTATGCAGTGGCAACAAAATACGAGTAAGTGTACAGCTTCGCTGTGAAAGTTAAAAACATAATAGTAGATCATAATTTGAAAATGAATAAAACGTGCTCAGCGAACACCAAATAATGTCATCTGCAAAATGACAAACAATTTGCGGGCGAAACACAATCGTGGCGTGAGTACAGTTCAAGACAACTGTATATGAATGAACGAATGAAATTGAGTGCGCATGTGGGCTAAACTGGGCCAAGAAAGCGTGCTGGTGACACTGCCCTCCAGATATAGGTTTCGTGACAGCTCTAGTGGTAACCACTACACCAGAATCCTAATTTGAGATTAAACGTTTGCAAATCTTGGTGTTTACACACTATTTTCATTGCCAATAACAGTGAATTGATGGGCAAATAAAACATAATAAATAAAAACGATTGTAGTCTTGCCTAGCGGTGAAAGGGTTAAGCTAAGATACAGGGTTTACACTGTCACTATTTATAGCACGTCCATCTCACCAGGACCTGCTAGCTTTTGTTTGTAAAGAGACTAGGTAGGCCTACATAATATGACAGTAGCCTCCTGACAGTAACCATTAACCCTTGTCCTGCTGGACCCGGATATATACGTTTTCAAGAATGTTTCAACCCGAATAAATGCCACTGAAATTGAGAAAATATTCAGTGGTAGATGCTCAGCTAATCAAATATTTCAATTTGGGAGATGTTTATTTTTCATAAATAGTAATATTTTTCGTCATTTGAAGCTGGAAATTGCGTTAGCAATTCCAGCTTTAAATGATTTGAAACAATTCAGCAGGACAAGGGTTAACCCTCGTGGCGTCAATCGGGATGCAAACTAGCTGAATAATTTGGACAACTAGTATTTTCTTCGATTACAAATATTCCAGCGGAGATAGTGTAACCTAAAACAACTTTGTCAAGTCAATTCTCAATCACAGTTTTTTTTCTTTATCACAGCGTTAGGGTGTAATTCCTGACAGGGAAGGGGGTATAGAGTGATATTGTATTCTGCCTCACAGGCCATTACTATGTCTATGTTAAGTGGTACTGACATTTCAGAGTCACTCTCGCAGAGTTGACCGAACAAACAATGTGTCGGACACATTAAACGATAAGCTCGACTATAGTCGTTTTTAATCTGTTTTATTAGCAGGTTAGTTAAAAGACAGTAACTGTTATTGGGAATGAAATAAGTGTTTAACCATCAGTACTTGCAAATGTTTAGTCTCAAATTATTCAAATTAATATAAGCAATCTTCACCACTGAGGTCGGGGGCCTTGGTGCAGTGGGTAAAACTGCCTGCTTGGAAAGTCAGAGATTGCGGTTCGAAATCCACTCTGACCTCCGAATAAATAAAATGTTTCTACCCTGCTGACTAGTAAAGATTCAATATTGTGGGGAGCCTCCGTGACCAAGAGGTAGCGTGCTCGGCCTCAGACCACCTGAGCTCGAATTTCGAATCCTGCGTCTGAAGAGCAGTGTCTTCTCATTCATCTCACCATCATCAGGATGTTCTCCTGACCCAGTCTAGCCTATTTGTGCACAAATGTGGCCTAAAACTCCATTCATTTCATTTCATGTCTTCATCAATGACGGTGATGTAGGCTGCATGCGTGGTTTTAATTATTTGAACACTCCTCGGGTATTTAATTACAACCATGAAGTTGACGGCTGGTTTTCTACAGCTGTCCACATATATATATTGCCAGTGTACGCTTGTGTACTTCAAGTGTTTTTTTTAAATTAATGTAAATGGCAAGTCATCGACGCTTGTGCTTTGTTCCGGTTCACCGTGTATATCACTAAACATTTGGTAAATGGTTGAATATTTACACTTTGTCCTGACATGTAATTCATTGTAATTACTCCTGCAGTGACATGAATAAACAAGTGGCATGCTTTTAAAAAGCGGCATACTGTGAGAATACCGCTGGCACAGAAAATCAGCTTTGACATTTCCGTAATAACATAACTTTTTTGTGTTTCTCAACTTGGGGCGTGTTTTTGCTTACATATTGGCGTGCATTACGTATGTTATTTGCCTCTTTTTGTCACAGCATGGCCGGTGACATTCAGTATTGCTCATCTTGATTGTATCGATATCTTGATACGTGGGTTTACCTTCAGTTGAAGACTTAAAACTGCAGACACGTGTTTAGAGTCATTTTTGTTGAGCGTCGTAGATTTGTTACGTGTTTTGTGTGGTATTTTTCTCAGGATGAAGTGAAACATAGCTTTTTGTGTACATATAGGCTAAACCATCCCCTGGAGAACCTCCTGAGAATGGTGAGATGAATGAGATGACACTGCTCTCCAGATACAGGATTCGAAATCCGACCTCTGGTGGTCTGAGGCCGAACACGTTACCACTCGGTCACGGAGGCTCCCCACAATATTGAATCTTTACGAGTAAGCGGGGAAGAAACATTTTGTTTCTTTGAAATTTGAAGGGCAGGGTGGGGTTCGAATCCGCGATCTCCGACTTTCCAAGCAGGCAGGTTTAACCACTGCACCAGGGCCCAGGTTAAAGCGGTTTGTTGTCGGCTTTGTGGGGTCGACAACCTGTCCAGCAAACACGACATATTGAACCAACGTAAGATTAATGTTGGCCCACCATCTGCAGCGCTGGTCCAACATTAAGACAACATTGGTTAAATGTATCGTGTGTACTAGTCGCGCTCGACTGAGTGTGACACCACATTACAAGTATATGAATAGACAGAGTACAATGGAAACGCGAGACGTTGAAACAATTCTGTTTTAATGTTGGGCCAGCGTCGCAGACGATGGGCCAATATCAAACCAGTTTTGTTTCAAGGTCTCGTGTTTGTTGACTACAATGCAGCCAGAGACATACGCGTTCAGTCACCAGAGGTCAAATACATTTATTGCAAAGCTAGCAGGCTAGGCCTTGAAATCACCCAAATGTCATCCACTTGAGTTCAAGTCAAATTAATCCTCTTGCACTAGCATAACAAATAGTTAACTATTTCACCATTTGATCATGACTTATAGATGGTTGCTCAGATGTAAAGTGATCCAGTCGATTTTTATCCTTCTTCTATCATTTTGGACAGTTAGATATATAGGGAATAATATAATAAAATATCGAAGCCATTCGTTAAGAATTCGGAGACTTTTTAATCAACATATATTGTTTCGCTTTCAAAATTGATACTGTTCTTCGATGTTCAAGTGATCCAAGTCCATCAGTTTATAAAGAACATTTTACCTCTGGGACATACGAAAATTGGCAACTGAAATGTTATGAATAGCCTTTATATGGATCAATCTATGCTATGCCAATCATTACCAAAATTTTACTGCAGATAGATGCAAATAAAGATTTATCTAGAGCCCAGACTACAACATCACCACCATTCTTATCTTTTTATTGGATTTCATAGAAAAGTGTTTAGTGACGAAATACAATATTTAGCGATTCCTTTTTTAAGAGTAAGAGCTCACAGACAAGATATATCTTACAGTAATGGAAAAATTTAAGATGACCGCCAACTTTATCAAATGAAATCATTGTCATTTCACACAGAGCAGTATTTTGGGTGATAAAATATATTATACAGGCCAGGCAATTTGATTCGAGGAAATTATATTATATATATTATAAAAAAAACATAGTACTTAATATTCTATTATGGTCTGTCTTTTTGACGAAATATGAAAATATAGTAAAATCAATTACCATAGTTAGTAAAAAATATGCCAAAGAATTTAAAAGCAATTCAATATATTTCATAAGTAATTATCACTATACTAGTAATGCAGCCTAAAATAAAGTGATAAATACATGCTTCACATATATGTGAACAAGCATATAGCAGACACCGCCATGTTCGCTTTAACCTTACAGCGTGCAGGGAAGCAACTTTAGGCGTCAGAATCGGACGTCTATGGACGGCATGCAGATTCTGACTCTAAAGTCGATCACTACACTCCAGTGTCACCTCAGCTCACGGTGATGATGATTGAAAGACATACCCGAAACACAACAATTAACTGGTATTTCATAGAGTAGCTGGTTGCGTAGAAAAAATTCAAAGAGTTTATCTTCAAGATATATGTACAGAGATAAGAGCTAAGAGACAGGCTAAAATACTTGAATTGTTGGGACACCATGCAGCTCTCTATGTCACGACAGTACCCTCTAACAAAATAACCTGGAGTTCAGGACCAATAAATAGTTTCCATTTTATAAGTAGGCTACACATATTCAAATACAGAGTGTGCGATTCTCTGAAGTGGCAAGGGAGTTCCAAGTTCTGTGTATCGCAAACTATGAGATGACCTGTCGATCACCATATGTTCGCTTATCTAGAGGCGTGTGGCCTATGTGATAATCATCACTTCCTGCCGTATCGTGTTTGCTGGACCCTTTGTGGAGGCGCGTAGAGATGGGTCCTAATCAGGCAAAATCATTAGGTTAATTAACATTTATATGTCCATTTGCCACTCTCTGAGTCAAGGCTTATGTTTGTGCAAAATATGAAGTTGGTCCATCAATTTCAAGGTGGTCTGCATAACCATAACATATAAAAATGTTCGTACAATGGATTTATGTGACACCCCAATTAAATTAACACGGAGCGATATGGCAGTAACTGTTTACTTTTCAAGAAAGTAGTTACTGCCTTTTGCCTTTGCTGGGCAGACATGCTGTGCAAGTCATTATTGCAGGCCATCAACCACACCACATCCATACGATGTTGGGTTAATGTGGGCCCAGTGTCGCAGACGGTGGATCAACATCAAAACGTATTGTGTGCTGTAAACCTTTAAACCCTCACGATTCATCAAAGCATCATTTTACGTCTCTGAAGAATAACTGATTTTCCTACACCTAGGGGTTTTAAAACGAATTTTTTATGGAACGTTTTCTAAGAATAACGTTATATTTTCCATTTGTCACCCACTTCAAGTCATCTTCATCCACTACAAGTCGAGAATTGCGACAGCAATTCACGGCTTGTAGTGGACGAAGATGACTATGGTAAGTTCAGGATTGAAAGTGGCTCACATAGACTAGATATGATCTGGTTATAAATAATATATTTCTAAAAAACCTGAGTTTTTTAATTGCACATACATTTGCACATACATTCTCAGCAATGTATGGATAAACATGATAATTTTTTTTCACCACTTATTTTCAAATTATAGATAATGCATGTCTACAATGTACAGCGTTTTAATTAAAATCGTGAAAAGCAAAATGCGGTATCTGCTTACTTGGGATAAGTAAGCAGATACTGTGCTTTGGCCTTGAGAGGCAGTTTATCTTTGTGTATGTGCAAAATATGCTATGTTATATATGGTCGCTGTTTGGCAGAAATCTGGGATATATATTCCTGTGAACATTTCTAGTGTGTGTGTGGGGGGGGGGGGGGGGGGGGGCACACCAATATGGCTCTGTAGGTCTACAGTTTAATTCGCATAAACTCTAAACGGCTGTCTCTGATAATAAGTTTTGTCCACTTTTCAGCTGCAAAGTGGAAAACAGAGAGCGCAAATGCTAGAGAGGACCCCACACAGCTTGTTTGCAATACCTTGGAAATGGCTGCACATACCGCAATATAGTTTAACCTAAAGTAGGTGGGGAAATATTTCAAATTATACCATAGTGTAACACTGTGTAAGGGATCACCATTCATTGCTGTGGTGCGTTAGTACATTACATCTATCATGCCTATATGTTCATGTAAATCTCTTAGTGTGTTTTTTTCCGTGGAGGATTTAGTTACATAACGCCAATATCGGTATACTCAAATATATGTATTCATTATTTTGATAGTACTCAGTATTGGGTATATGTGCGGAGAGCAGTATACAGAAAGGATTGTTTTTATTGAATGTATTTCATGACAGCCGCACCGAAGCATAACTATCATGACATAACGATCAACAACTACAATATACAAAACTATGTCACGACAGTACCCTCTAACAAAATAACCTGGAGTTCAGGACCAATAAATAGTTTCCATTTTATAAGTAGGCTACACATATTCAAATACAGAGTGTGCGATTCTCTGAAGTGGCAAGGGAGTTCCAAGTTCTGTGTATCGCAAACTATGAGATGACCTGTCGATCACCATATGTTCGCTTATCTAGAGGCGTGTGGCCTATGTGATAATCATCACTTCCTGCCGTATCGTGTTTGCTGGACCCTTTGTGGAGGCGCGTAGTGATGGGTCCTAATCAGGCAAAATCATTAGGTTAATTAACATTTATATGTCCATTTGCCACTCTCTGAGTCAAGGCTTATGTTTGTGCAAAATATGAAGTTGGTCCATCAATTTCAAGGTGGTCTGCATAACCATAACATATAAAAATGTTCGTACAATGGATTTATGTGACACCCCAATTAAATTAACACGGAGCGATATGGCAGTAACTGTTTACTTTTCAAGAAAGTAGTTACTGCCTTTTGCCTTTGCTGGGCAGACATGCTGTGCAAGTCATTATTGCAGGCCATCAACCACACCACATCCATACGATGTTGGGTTAATGTGGGCCCAGTGTCGCAGACGGTGGATCAACATCAAAACGTATTGTGTGCTGTAAACCTTTAAACCCTCACGATTCATCAAAGCATCATTTTACGTCTCTGAAGAATAATTGATTTTCCTACACCTAGGGGTTTTAAAACGAATTTTTTATGGAACGTTTTCTAAGAATAACGTTATATTTTCCATTTGTCACCCACTTCAAGTCATCTTCATCCACTACAAGTCGAGAATTGCGACAGCAATTCACGGCTTGTAGTGGACGAAGATGACTATGGTAAGTTCAGGATTGAAAGTGGCTCACATAGACTAGATATGATCTGGTTATAAATAATATATTTCTAAAAAACCTGAGTTTTTTAATTGCACATACATTTGCACATACATTCTCAGCAATGTATGGATAAACATGATAATTTTTTTTCACCACTTATTTTCAAATTATAGATAATGCATGTCTACAATGTACAGCGTTTTAATTAAAATCGTGAAAAGCAAAATGCGGTATCTGCTTACTTGGGATAAGTAAGCAGATACTGTGCTTTGGCCTTGAGAGGCAGTTTATCTTTGTGTATGTGCAAAATATGCTATGTTATATATGGTCGCTGTTTGGCAGAAATCTGGGATATATATTCCTGTGAACATTTCTAGTGTGTGTGTGGGGGGGGGGGGGGCACACCAATATGGCTCTGTAGGTCTACAGTTTAATTCGCATAAACTCTAAACGGCTGTCTCTGATAATAAGTTTTGTCCACTTTTCAGCTGCAAAGTGGAAAACAGAGAGCGCAAATGCTAGAGAGGACCCCACACAGCTTGTTTGCAATACCTTGGAAATGGCTGCACATACCGCAATATAGTTTAACCTAAAGTAGGTGGGGAAATATTTCAAATTATACCATAGTGTAACACTGTGTAAGGGATCACCATTCATTGCTGTGGTGCGTTAGTACATTACATCTATCATGCCTATATGTTCATGTAAATCTCTTAGTGTGTTTTTTTCCGTGGAGGATTTAGTTACATAACGCCAATATCGGTATACTCAAATATATGTATTCATTATTTTGATAGTACTCAGTATTGGGTATATGTGCGGAGAGCAGTATACAGAAAGGATTGTTTTTATTGAATGTATTTCATGACAGCCGCACCGAAGCATAACTATCATGACATAACGATCAACAACTACAATATACAAAACTTTCCCCATAGTGTTTACTACTTACCCATCCCGTTTATATATTTTTTTTCATTTTTTATTAGCATATTAAATATCAGCTTTTGAACATGTTAAAGACAAAACGTGGCATCAACCAACAAGATTTCAAAATCGTTCATCTCAATTTTGTCAAATCTGATTCAAGTTGTGAATCGCGGGAGCTACACGCTACATTATCAAATTTAAATTTATATCCACCTCAAGTGGGTACAAATTACTTACATATGCACAGTTGGCAAACCGTCTTCGACGCCGGTCCAGCATTAAAACAACATTGGGTCAACGCCTCGTGTTTGCTGTGTATAGGTTTGTCATTACAACATGACAGTTACCCAATGGACAGGATGTAAGAAGTAGTAAAAATATAAGTTTATGTACACACAGTGAACATTTCCCAACGCACACGGGACATTAACCCTTCCACCGCTAAGCGCGCTTTTAATCTGTTTTATTAGGCGATTAACCCTTTAACCGCCGGTGCCGTATATATTCGGGTTTTTATTAGCACATTAAGTACCACCTTTTAAACATGGTAAAGATAAAATGTGACATTAATCAGTAATGTTTGAAAAAAGTTGGCCTCCATTTTGTCAATTTTCAGTCACTTGAAGTTGTGGATCACGTCAGTGAGACACAACCTAAAGTGGGTGAAAATTCAGGTTAAATAATTTGGCGGTTAAAGGGTTAAATCGCTGTTATTGGAACAAAATGTGTGATTAAACACAAGATTTGCGAATGTTTGGTCATAAATTGAATACATATGAGTAATTTACACCCACTTGAAGTTGTGGGTCGCGGTAGCGAGACACAGCATTAAGTGGGTGAAAATTTTTATTTATTTAAGCGTTTTAAAGGTGAACCTAATGTGAGATTAACCCTTTAACCGCCGGTCACGATTGTATTTATTTTTCCTTTTTTTAACTAGCACATTAAATAAAAGATAAAACGTGACATCAATCAGCAATATTTGACAAATTGTCATCTCCATTTTGTCCTATCTGAATAATTTTCACTCACTTAAACTTGTGGATCGGCGTCGGCGATACACAACTTCAAGTGGGTGAAAATTCCAATTAAAGAACTTGGCGTTGAAAGGGTTAATGCTGCAACACCGTCTACGAAGCTTGTCCATGTGTCCTTATCACTTGACTTAAGACTTTTTACATGGTATGAACATCCGGAACCGCCCTTAAATTACAACATTAAAAAAGCCACTATTCTATATACATTATCGACAGTTTCACGTCAACGGGTGACTAGTGTACTTCTGTACATTTTACATAATTGTCTGTTACCATTTTGTCTTTACTCATTACAAACGTATAACTGTACTTCTCGCAGCGACGTGTACTGCTATAAAAAGTCAAAAAGCATTATATGCAGATACTGCTTTTTGGCCTTCCAGAACAGTGTTTGTCTATGTAGACTTCATACTATTAGTCTATGTAGACTTCATACTATTTATAATAGTATGTAGTCATTTTATCTCTGGGTTTGGAGCGAGAAACAAATATTATGTATATTTTTTTTTAATATTTTTATTTCTTATACTTTTTGTACATGGATGAATATGAGTATAGTTGCTGTCTAGCTTGCAGAAGCTTCTTCAAGCCTGTTCCAGCGCAGCACGACCAATGTTGTATATAATCAGATAATATTATAATGATATAATGTATATATTTGTGTGTCTGTTTTAAATATATATATTGGTCAAAAGCAAAATGAAATAAAATATCATATGTTTTTACTTTTCCTATTCAAAGTGACTTCATCATCGGAAATGGTTTCTGGAAAATATTATGTCTGATAATAACAGACTATTTACCTATTCCCAGTGATTATAGTATGCTGTAGTATGAAGTAATGAAATGAAATGAATCGGGCTTTAGGCCACCTTTGTGCACATATAGTAGTATGTAGTAGCAGTATGAAAAACTAGAGCTTTAACAATTATGCGAGGTAGCCTATTGTTGATCACGCTGATCACGATTTTAATCATTTAAATCTGTTTTTTTATCAAATTAATTGTGCTTAAACATCAAGATTTGCATATTTTTGGTCTCAAAGTAAACAAATAATATGAGCACTTTTCAGCCACTTAATAAAGTTGTGGGTCGCGCTGGCGAGATACAACTTCAAGTGGTTGAAAAAGTCAAAATTATAGCTTAGCGTGTAAAGAGCGTGTAGCGTGTAAAGAGCTAAGAACATGCAGTAACATTATCATGATTATCCCATTATACCTAACGGGTTATTTCGAAATATAGGTATAATTATTATGCTAAATTCCGCGAATAGTTTGCGCGAGTTTCAGTTTATTTTATTAATTTTTTTAATTAGTTTCAAGTTATTTCAGTGGGAAAATGATTACTTTGCTAAACCAGACCTCGAAGAGAAGTGAGCTTGCGGTTATCATCATGCAGACAGCTCCACCCTTCATAAACATCATGTGTCACCTACCTGGTGCTTCTGTCGTGGGTTCCATCTTGACACACTGAGAGGTTGATCAGGTGATGAAGGTGTTCCTCTATCTCCGCTGCACCTTTCTCAGGTACTGTGCATCATCTCACGCTTTGCGTGTGTCCAGGGCGCATGCGGGGGAAGTGAATCAAATGGAACATCCCGTCGAACAGGAAACACGAGAAGTTGACTAAATGTTCATTTAGCGACGCTGGTTCAACATTGAATGAACATTGAGTCAACGTCTAGTGTTCACTGGGCACTTCAGATGAAGTAGAAGTCACATACACTGACGCACAACGTTGGCGTGAAGGTGGGCTAACGTCACTGATGCAGGTCAATCATTTAGCCAACGCCTTGTCAATGTAGCATATTTGATGTCAAGCAGTCAGGTGTGACAAAGTTATGCTGTGTGTGCCCACCAGCTTTCTGAATTCACACACATAGATCTCGGATACTGCAACACTCATCACCGAAGGAGCCATTCCATATGTCCTGAAAACCAGTAAATACAGACTGAGAAAATAACTATATTACCAAACTGTTGTCTTTCCAATACGAGCATTCATTAACACGCATGCCAAATATATAAATCACATAAATATAACCTCTTAACTATTGATTACAGCGGAGGTATATACAGGATAAATACTTTTCACATAATATTGTAAAGTGAACATTCCAATTCAGTTTTTAAATGTCCTTTTTGAGAATGATATATATAAACGATATAATTTAAAGTAGCATTGATCAGTGTAACTATTAACACACATCTTATCGAGTATGTTCTAATGAGGTTTTATTGTTTTTCTCGTGCCTGACAACCCTTGACGCTACGGCTCACAGCCTATGTCTACATCTTCACACTAACTTACCATCATAAGTTGCTCGATCCTTCACTGGTGTTACCACCAGACTTTGGTATATATATATTCTTCCCCTTGTTATAAGTAGTGAACAATTGTGTGGTCTGCATAACGTTGCGACTGGGACAGCAATATCTTAAGGGTACACTGTGCGAAGTGTTTTATCTACCCTGGTCTGTGGATTGTAGGGATCAATTACATACCTAGAATGGAAATTTGTAATTCATATTTTCACCATAAGCAGCCCCCGGACCATTTGATTTCTAGAATCACATATTTGTACTCGTTTGTGTTCTGTATTCTTATCTATATCTGCCTAGCTATTTAAGTTTGTCATTCTATATAAACAATGTAAAAAATCAGCTAGTAACAAATACTCTTGAAATATAGTACAGTTACACTGCCGTACAAAGCCAAAAGGCAGTATCTGCTTACTTTACAAGTAAGCAAATACATTTTGGCTTCACAGTACTGTAGTATGATATTTTATAGTAGCAGGAGCTTGATCAAATGAAAGGCTTTTAACCAGCTAGGGGACCTGTATCATGATCAGTATGAAACACTCTCTGACATAGGCAATGTAACCCCCCCGGCAAACACAAAACATTTGCATAACATTTATACAACGTCGGCCCAACGTCTTCGACGTTAGTCCAACATTGTATAAATGTTATACAAATGTCTTGTGTTTGCTGGGCCAGGAATTTTCTCAGGTTAATGTCTAAAATATAGACATAATATTTTCAAATATTGTTCTCTATTGTGTCATAATGACACGAGGTCACATAGGCTGTTACACATCAATTATCATTCACTTCGCTAATTAATTATCGGGTAAACTCAATTTGCAAAAATGATTTATTAAAATCACAAGTCGCTCCATTCTATCTAAGCAATGTTCAAAGTGTAAAAGATAACTATGTTTTGTTTGTTTTTTTGTCTGGTTTCACGCAAAGAAGACTACAAAAAGTGTGGTGAAAGCAGCGACCACGCTGATGTCATGAGCACAGCTAGATGTATTCCATATTATACAATTGGAGCTGTGTATAATTTTTTTTAGGTGAGATGATAAGATCTCAAATCTCTTGTTTCTGGTTATAGTGTTTCAAATACGGAGCTTTTAAAGGAATATTTGAAAGAAAAACGTTATTCCCACTATAGTCCATGAGCCAGCACCCCCAAAAGGGGGTAATTGGTACCATAAAAAGGTACAAATTATTGTTGTGATTTTCGACAAGGCATATGTCTGCACTACATATTTTTGTATGATAGCAGTTTGTATGTAGTAGCTTAACGTGTTTTATCACGTCACAAATCAACCCACCCTCTCAATGATTTACCATTTCATTTTAGCAATCATGTATACGTTTTTTACGATAATTTTAAAACTACTGAATATTAGAACTTTTTGTTTTGCTTGTAGACTGATATATATCTAACACATTCTCATGTTAAATTTAATGTCAAAAAACAGGTCATAAATGTAAAAGTATGCGACTAAAAAAGTTATATTATATTTCTTAACATATTTATAATGTAGTAGCATCCATTGTTTTGCCTGGCTCAATAATGTGAGAAACACACATTTATCATTTAGATTTTCGACAAGGTGTATGTCTGTGGTAAATATATTTGCATGATAGAAGTTTGTATGTAGTAGCTTAATGTGTGGCATCACCTCACAAATAAACCCAATATATGAATTTCTTGACCATTTATTTTCCAATGCAACATACGTTATTTCCAATAACTTTAAAACTACTACATATTATAGCTCAATTGTTTGCATGAAGGCTGATATATATCTGCACCATGCTACTGTTACGCTTGATACAAATTAAATGATCGCAACATAAAAAAATATGTAACTAAATATGTGTATATGTACAATTTTTCACGTTTTTGCTACATAGTTACAGATATTGCTTTGATTGATAGCTCAATCACGCAAGACGAACATATTATTGTGTTTTTGGTGAGGTATATGTATGTACTAAATATCTTGGTATGATAGCAGTTTGTATGAAGTCGATTAATATGTGTTATCACGTAACAAGCGAACCCACCGTGTGAATGATTTAAACATTTTATTTTCCAATTCAACATTCGTTATTGCCTACAATAACTACTCTGCATTATGCAAATAAAAGGGTCAAAACATAATAAATATGGAGCTAAGTAAGTGTATATGTACACGTTTTCACACATTTGCTACATTGAAACAGTGATTGTTTTGAGTTGTAACTCTAGCACGCAAGAAGCACAAATTATTATTATTGTGCTTTTTGACAAGGTATATAGTAAGTACTAAATATGGTCATAGTGATGATCATTGAAAGCTGCTAAATATTGTAGCTTCATTTTTCGACGTAGGTCGATATAAATATAAAAAAAATTAATGTTAAGTCTGATACAACTGAAGGAGATACGACACTGAATATTATCCAACTAAATATTTGTATGTATGTATTTCTAGTCACACCACTTTTAGTATGTAGCCACAGTGCTTGTTCTGAGTAGTAGCATACATGCATGCAAGAAACATGTGTCCTAGTAACTTGACACGGTTACAAGAGCTTGTATTATAAGGAATTTGAAGAAATTTCGTTAAGCAATACGTGATGCACATTTATATACATAACATTGAACCGGAACATATTATGTGTATTGCATGGAAAACAATCACGTGGAAGCATTTTTTCTTTAAGTGGACGTCACTCAGTTCCTGTATCTCCAGATATAGCCTATAGACTAACTTTTATAGATTTTAAAAAGTATTGCCATGACAATTATGAGGTCAGTAGGATGATTAACCTGATTTATGTTTTGTATAACTCTTGCAACCAATAGCTAGCTGCGGCACGGAACTGTATGCAGAACATTTTGAAACTTATCGTGTTTCGAGAATTCAATATGACCAAAATTGTGAAATGTTATTGTACTGAAATCCTATTAGCAATATACATTTTACAGATTTTTCAAATTATCGTAAAATCCATAAAATGTAACACAATCTCCACAATAATATTTAGTGTTCAAAAATGGCAAAACAAATCTTAATCAATAACAAAATACATAGTTCGACACAGGTATATCATTTTAGGTAAAATATAGCAGTACGTTTTTTCCGATGCCTTCAAGATGAATTCTTTCGTACCACGAACAAATTTAAATACCCGGTACCCTAAATAATTATACCTTAATACTACATACACAGAAGATCCAGACACAAGTAGTTATACTCTTCTGGATAGTATGTGTCTGGTAGGCGTGACATGTCAGTCGAATAAATAGATAGATAACATGAATACGGTACTTGCCACAAATCAACATGGTAAGTATCACATGATTGTTTTTCTAGGTTTGTGATGGCTCTCACAATATACCTCTAGTACGATTATGCTGAAGTAAGATATCCAGAAGGACAAGAGTGATCCAATATCATTGCTGAGATGTACTGGGTGCAAATATCTCCAAGACGAGATATGAGTTCTGTTAGTGGCTGGTATAACTGCACATGTGTTGTATTTTAGGCTTATCCAATACTTCTCAATGTCAACTACCCATATACACTAGGCCTACATAGGATATATTCTTGGTTAATCACATTAGAGGAGCCACATCCATCGATATATAAAAACTGAGCACTTAAATGTTCTATTAAATGTCTGCTTTTGTATTTACTTCTGTTAAAAACTGATTTAATTCGAGTATCTTCATGGCCTGCATACTGAAAGTGTTCTCTTATAATACTCAAGAAACGGCACATTGAATGAAAAACACCAAGGTAACACTATGAAAAAACAACGTTGCACTAAGTGTCTGATTAAACATTCAGTTAAGATTCAGTTTCTCTTTTGGAAATACACTATGGATGGACTTTTAGACAGCTGTGTAGTAATATGACTTTATGGTACCAAAAATATTGCACACAATAGCTTATTTACATTTGACTTTGATTGACCTTTCAAGGCCAAATGGTAAAAAAGGGGTGATAACATTTAAATTGTTTAAAACTTAGTAAATTAGTAAGCCGTTATTTTTACTAGCTTATATACTACCCCACCGTAGCCCTAAAACACCAGATAATTGTTGACCAAGTTGGATGAACGTGGCGGGGGGGGGGGTGGTTTAACATATCGCATCTAAAAAAAAAATTATCCTTACAAAATCTGTATATTCTGATTATCATGCTGCGTTTTTTCCATAACGTCACATCCATCGGAGTATTTTTATGGTCATTACATGTAGGGTTAGCAACCAAACACAATTTTGCCTAGTTATTTATGTAAAAAATGCATTGTGTCTTGGAAAGCATCGATTAAAAACAAGCTAGGAACATTGTCTCGCATGACACACCCCCACCACACATTGTCTCTACAATGAGTTCATCAGGTTGCAAAATTGTCGTTCGAAAGCAAATGAAATTACATTATCCTGAATTGCATGAGAAATCCAAGTGTTTAACCTCCCATTTTTATTCACGTATTGGCATGGGGAGACGTTTGCCTAAAAAATGGTATACATTTTTCGTGTTTATAATAAACCCACGCTACACCACTCCACTTCAAAAAGTGGACATATATCTTACGCTGATAAACTTAAAATAGCTCTGTGAGACCTTAAGCTACCACATTGAGATTGCTACCATACCAAATAATGTGTATTACGACATGTAGAATAAGATGGTATGAATGGCAATTTGTACCTTTTTGTGGTACCGATGACCCTACCTGGCTCATGGACTACTAGAAGTATCTATCGTGACGTTAACTTCTACCGGGTTTGGATGTGTTTCATAACAATTCACTTGACCTTGATGCAAAACTTCGTGCGGTGGAAGGTTACTTTAGTTGGATATACACCAAGGCAGCTCAGCAGTAGCACGCACGAGATGTAGATCCGGTGCTGTTTTAATGTTGGTCCACCGTCTGCGACGCTGGCCCAACATTAAATCAGCACCGGTTCAACATGTCGTGTTTGCTGGTGTGAAGTCCTTGTGAAGTCGTGGTGTGAAGTCACATTTGCAATAATATTATATAGATATTATAGTCGGGATCATGTTCACCGAAATAAAGTCCCGTGCGAGTTTTTGTAGGAAAGTAAGCCACCCATTCAAATGTCTCAAGGGCATCCTGAATAACAATAAAAACATGCTGGCAGTCCGAAATATTGTGGGACATTTTTACATATTTTAGCAACAGCAATGCCATCGCATGATGCAAACCAAACAATTAACTTTTACATTTGTTATTATCTTGGTAATTTAGGAAAACTGGTAATACATGAGGAAAATAATTATCATTTTATTGCTTTCTTGCTTTCTTGCTTTCTTCTCCTCTTCTCCTCCTCCATCTCCTCCTCCTTATCCTCCTCCTCCACCTCCTCCTCCCCCTCCTCCTTCTCCTTTTTTTCTCGTCTTCTCCTTCTTCCCATATTTTGTCTCCTCCTCCTCCTCCTCCTCCTCCTCCTCCTCCTCCTCCCCTCCTCCTCCTCCTCCTCCTCCTCCTCTTCCTCCTCCTCCTCCTCCTCCTCCTCCTCCTCCTCCTCCTCCTCCTCCTCCTCCTCCTCCTCCTTTCCACCTCATCCTTCTCCTCCTCCTCCTCCTCCTCCTCCTTCTCCTCCTCCTCCTCCTCCTCCTCCTCCTCCTCCTCCTCCTCCTCCTCCTCCTCCTCCTCCTCCTCTTCCTCCTCCTCCTCCTCCTCCTCCTCCTCCTCCTCCTCCTCCTCTTCCTCTTCCTCCTCATCCTCCTCCTCCTCTTTCGTTTCCTTCTCCTCCTCCTTCTCCTCTTTTTTTTGCCTTTATCTTCTTCTTCCTCCTCTGTAAGAAATATTATCGCTTGGGTGCGCATGTGTAGGGAAATAAAAACTGTGCAGTTAAAAAACCATCCTATTAGGCTGAGTCAAGAGGAGTAAAGAGACAATGCCAGGCTGCGTGTTACTGTATCTATCGTCTGTCTGGATGAAATGTCTGCAGATACAACAGTCTGATGGATGCCGGGAAAAAATATGGTTGGTTTGCAGTCACCCTGGTGTGTGGTTGATGGTCTATTATATGGTTTCCTCGAGTCAGGTGATGCTGTGTAGGTGTGAGATAGGTGGCAGGTATGTCGATAAGGTTGTTAGTTATGCGGTACATCATTACGAGAAGGACTGGGTGCCGTCGGTGAGCTGGGATGAACCTTTCAAGCTCAGCAAACATGGCTGTTGGGCTGTCATCCCTGGTGTAGGCCTACCTGCTTGTGACAAAGCACCTGCTCTACAGCTTGAATGCTACTGGCAGAGGCAGGATCCCACACTGTAGCAGCAGATTCCACAGTTGGTGGGACAAATGCCTTGTAGCACGCCTCATTGATGTTCCGTTGGATGACGACGATAACGATAACGATAACGATAACGATCTTTTTTATTATAGTGACCTGTGTTACAATGATTTTGTTACATCAAACATAAATTAAACAGTTTTAACACCCAGCCCAATGGTCTTATAAGTCACTTTAAAATATAATTATAACTTTGTGTACTTGTAAAAAATACAGATTTGGCAACACACTGAGACGCAGTAGCACTGGAACCATTCCCAAGTTGGCCAACCTGAAGAAAAAAAATTCAGTACCCCGCGCCTCAGCGTATTGATATAATATTTCATATAGACATATATATAGTATATATATATACAATATTACATTGCTATTATTAATTTAATATTAAATAAATATAAACATGAAAATTCGTAATCAATATAATCTGCTGAACATTTCATGAAACATACAGTGCTTCTCGGCGTTTTTGAAATGCTTTATGTATATATTTAGCCAGTGGACGGACGGCCTGCTGCATAAGAGCATTCAGCTTTGCTACATTATCATACGGTGGCTTTTTAGGGCCACCACAAATACAAGTTAGACGTTGTGGAAATACAAGTTATAGTTGTCGCAATGCAAGTTAGACCTGTAGAAATACAAGTTAATGTTGTTGAACTACATCTTAGCTCTGTTGAAATACATGTTAGAATTGTTGAAAAACAAGTTAGTGCTTATTAAAATTAACTTGTATTTCGACAACACTATCTTGTATTTTAACAACTCTCAACTTGCATGTCGCGAAATACAGATTAATTTTGTCAAACATCATGTTAGCCTTTAAACCATGTTTTCTAGTTCAAATGACAGTATTATCTTAACTTGTAATTCTACTCTTCGGCTAACATGTTGTTCAGCAAGTTTTCACTTCTGTGAAACTACACGTTATCTGACCTTGAGGAAGGGAAGATATGTAATCCATGTCGCGGGGCCAAACACATGTGCAGGACACATCAAACTGTCCTGTTAATCATTCCCAGCAAACACGAGACACTGAACCATTGCTCTTACATTGCTGACACATACCAAACACTAGGCATTCACCCAAGGGCAGGTCAATGTTGTCTTGTCATCTGCGACGCTGAACCAACATTGATCAAACGCTTGATGAACTTCTCCCGTTTGCTAGGCTGTTGCGGTTATCCTGTAAATCGGGTCAAACATATTGAAGGGACACATTTGCGCGATTTTAATTCCGACAAGAAAGTTTGAATCCACACACCACAAGAAAAACAAGCTACTGGGCATTGTTTAGAAGTAGCGTTAGATCTACATGCAGGTGTACACAGTGATATATAATGCCAAACTAAGACGGATTCTACAAGATGTCTTGCTCATGAGCGAAATTTAGACGAACAGCCATTGCCATAGGGAAAGAATAATATATGCCTCTGGTGCTGTTGTCTCAAAGCTGTGGACTTGACAAAATGTACAATTTTCAATGTAAAAATGTAAAATTACTAAAAGATTTCTTATTATTTAGCCATTTTTCATGTTAAAACTATTCAATACATGATTAACCAGATACAAGTATTAGAAAGATACAACATCAGTAAATAATTATATTTGCGGTAATCTGCAAGAAATAATCGTTCAACATCAGAAATCAATCAAATTAAGGTGACAACGCCCCCTCCCATTATATGGCAACGCGCCTCCTCACAGTGCAGTGTATGTGTACATGATGTCAATATGGGAATATTTTAATCTAACAGTTACATTATTTTTTTAAACACTGTTAAATGATCTGCAATATCAATGTAGGCTTCATTATGTATTATCAGTAGTTTGCTAAAACAGTATAGATTCAGATATATATACACATCGACCCACTGTTAGTTTTTTAGACTGTCCATGTCGGGCAAAATTTCGAGGTTTTACCTTGACACCGCATGGCTATTGGCTATATGCTTCATGATTATTATAAGCACCACCTTATCAACGATATTATTAGTTTATTAATGATCTGTAACGTTAATTTAGCATTGAGGCTATCCCAGCAAACACACGCCTTAGACGGAATATAGTGACGATGTATTTGTTTGCTGGGATGTCACGTTTTTTGCCGAGTAGCTGCTACTATCGAGTTATTTGTCTCGGTATGGACATGTTACGCCTCTCTTCAACACGATAATATTTGGCGAGATTATGTCACCAATTACTCCTCAGATTCTCGTGTCAATGAAATGCCAGAAACGAACCCTCACCTCACGATTGTCATTCATTAATTAGTTTTATTTAGTTGTATTAATTTTTCATTTATCGCTGATGGATATAAAACAATAACGCTTGTGTATAAATTACTGCCAGTCACATCTGCTGATAGACAGAAAATCCGTCTCTAGCGAAAAGCCATGAGAGGACTGTTGCACAGGTTAATCTGCTGATTGCCGAACTGTCACAGATTCAGGGAAACTCTGGATCCAGGGTTCTGACCGCCACAGTGGAGATGACAGGGCAGGTGGCAAGAGGATCCATTACACTCCTAATGTTGTCATATTATTATTATTATTTATTCATTAAAACCCCGACAAGTGAGGAAAACATACTATATTGTATATTACATACATAAAACGTATCACAGATAAGAAATATCACAGTATATGTATTAAAAGCGGGTCAATAATTTAGTTAGAATATGCGTGGTAGAGTTTCTATTAAAAAAATCAGCTGTATACAACACGCCTTGCAATGAGTCACCACCCCGTCTCTAGCAGAATACTTTTGAGTATATTTAAATGTTGAAAGTGCAGAAAGAAGGGGTGATAGACCCATGTCGAGTAGTCTGCCAAAAAGCGTGCTTTTACTGTACTAACCGGTTAATAAATATTTAGACATAAAAAATGAGCACAGAGTCTGTAGGCCTACTGGATAATTCACTAAATATAGCCTTTTCAGCAGGCTTACGAACATAGGCCTAAATTTAATACTTTCATCAAAAGGTAAGATACCAAGAGCCGTCAGTCATCAACTTGGAGTGATGAGAGTAACTACTCAGACCAAGAAAAGCTTTAACAATTGTACCCTGCAGCGATTCGAGCTTAATATACATTGCTCTATTTAAATAAACGGTTTCAAGCCCGGAGATTAAAATAGGGCGACATATGGTGTGCCAGAAGTGGAGCTTCAGATCAACTGGAAGGCCAGGCTATGGCATACCAACATTATTAAGACTAAAATATGACTTACGACATCTTAAAATTCTGCTGTCGACCTGATTGATGTATTTCCCATCGCTGGATAACATAAATTATATAAAATTATATTTTCATATATGAGCATTCGGGCCCAACAGTAGCGATTCAGAGACTGGTATAGATGAAAATGAATATGGAATACTCCAGAATTTAATCAAGACAGGTTCTGTAATGATTCATATGCTACAAAATGTGACTCAGCGAACACGAGACGTTGTCCCAATGTTGTTTTAATGTTTGACCTCCGTCTTCGATTTCGGCCCAACATTAAAACAACATTGGGTCAACGCCTCGTGTCTGCTGGGGTGGCAGTGATACTGGCAGGGTGTTGACGAGGATGTGATGCATGCTTCTTACTGGTCGACAGTATTATGCCATGTTGGCCCTACAATAAACTAACAGCGGGTCGACGTTCCCTGGTTGTTGAGTACACGTGATCTGCTGCTATAGGCAACAGATTTATGTATAACCTATGACCTACCAGCGATAAGACCTTTCAGCTGGTCTTCAGCGACGCTGGTCACGCTGGTCCAGCATTAAATCTGCATTGAGTGAATGTCTCGTGTTTGCTTGGATTGGATAAATATACAATATACGCAAGAGCAACCCAATAGTCACCAGACACTGAGCCGGTGTTGTTTTAATGTTGTGCCACCGTTTGCGACGCTGGCCCAACGTTGAAACATCATTAACTCAGTGTCTCGTGTTTGCTGGGAATGATTAACAGGACAGTTTGATGTGTCCTGCACATGTGTTTGGCCCCGCGACATGGATTACATATCTTCCCTTCCTCAAGGTCAGATAACTTGTAGTTTCACAGAAGTGAAAACTTGCTGAACAACATGTTAGCAGAAGTGTAGAATTACAAGTTAAGAAAATACTGTCATTTGAAATAAAAAACATGATTTAAAGGCTAACATGATGTTCGACAAAATTAATTTGTATTTCGCGACATGCAAGTTGAGAGTTGTTGAAATACAAGATAGTGTTGTCGAAATACAAGTTAATTTTAATAAGCACTAAGTTGTTTTTCAACAATATTCTAACATGTATTTCAACAGAGCTAAGATGTAGTTCATCAACATTAACTTGTATTTCTACAGGTCTAACTTGCATTGCGACAACTATAACTTGTATTTCCACAACATATAACTTGTATTTGTGGTGGCCCTAAAAAGCCACCGTATTATCACCTACTAAATTGGACAAATATATCTCTAATAAATTCTGCCTCTCTATATTGTATTTCGGGCAATGTAAAATAAAATGAAACTCATCTTCTACAGACTCTTGGTCACAAAACATACATTTTCTCTCACTGAGTGGCTCATTTTTGAAACGACCTGTCTCGACTCTTAGAGGAAGAATACCACACCTAAATTGGGCTAAATAAGATCTTTCCTGATGTGAAAGATTAAAAGCTATGTAATTCTCAGGCCCGTAATTAGTTTTAAATTCTCTGTAAATACGTAGTTTTGGTTTACTCATTACACTTGCATGCCAGGTTTCTGCATAATTATTAAACAGAATATTCCTAGCGTAACTAATATCACACACTTGAACATTAATATAAATATCGAGCTCCCCCATAGATTCAAATATACGGCGAACCTGTGTGGGCCAATCATTTACCTTGGGATTTGAATAATTGCACAAAAATATTTTCTTTGCCAGTCTGCTATTATCCATTAAAATTAGACGGTTCCACAGTCGAATGATTTCCAATTTATGACGATAATATGTTGGCAACCATCCAACATCACCTTCTATGGCGAGAATAGGCGCAAACTTATGCACCCCCATATAGAATCGTAGAGCACGTTTTTGAACAGCTTCCGTTTTTTGGTATAGTTTATGGCCCCATACTCCAGCGCAATAATCAGTCACTGGTATAACCCCTGCATTATACAGAGAACTGAAGGTACTGAATCCCATATTTTTAATTGATTTAAATTTGTTGATAACCGAGCCTAAAGCTCTGCCTCCTGCAGCACCTAAAGTCTCAGCACAGGTATTGAAATCTAAATGTTCTTCAAGTATAACTCCAAGATACTTATAATGATCTTCATAATTTAACGGTGTTTCACCAAGATGAAATACATATTGTGACCTACACAAGTTTTTCTTCCTAAAATGCATGACTTTAGTTTTACTACAATTCACTTCCAGGCGCCATTTCCTACACCATGCATATACAATATTTAACATATTCTGCATATCATCTTCAGACTCTGATAACAGTGCTATATCATCTGCATACAATAGTATCGGAACTTTATCATTACCCACAGATATACCATAACCAGCAGCCTTTATTTCTTTAGCTAAATCATTTATAAAAAGAGAGAAAAGTGTGGGAGAGAGTGTATCCCCGACGACTCTGGTGGAGTTAGCCTTTCTCACCATGGTGTCGACCTGTTCATTCCATGTCAGACGGTCATCGATGGTAATACCCAGGTATTTAGCAGCTTTAACCTCACATAGTATAATGTTGTGGATGGACTAGGGCACTGTTAGCTTCTTGCGTTGTCTGTTGGTGATACGGAAAACCTCACATTTATCGGGTTTAAGCTGCTTCAGCCATTTATCCTCCCATTCCTGGAGTCGATCCAGATCTCGCTGTAAAAGTTCTGTATCACTGTGATCGTTGATGACTCTCTACAACAAGCAATCATCTGCCCATTCAGGAAGATCGATAATGTAGCAGGGAAACAGTAAAGGGCCCAACACTACCCTGGAAGTACACCTGATGTCACTGGTGCTGTGGAAGATTGCTTACCCTCTAATACAACTTGCCGAGTGCGGTTGGAAAGAAACCTGTTATCCAGGTTAGGGTTTTACCGCGTACACCGTAGTGGTTTCAGCTTTTTGGCAAGTCTAGCATGGGGAACTTCGAGAAAACGAGCAGAATGGCAACGATTTGGCCAGACTCGTTCAGACACCTGACAAGGTCGTCGATGGTGACGATGAGCTGTGACTCGCAGGATCTACGTTTGCAGATGGTCTAGGTGTGACATGATGTTACTATGGATGGCATTTTCTTGCATGCTTTGCACGCTAGCGATATGGGTCTCTAGTTAGAGGGCTTACCACAGTCACCTTTCTCATAAACTTGGATGATTGATACGTATATGCTTCCAAACAGTTGGTGTGGTTCCCTGGTCTAAGAAGGCTTTGAAGATGCATGTAAGGGGTAGAGCCAGTATAAACGCAAGGTTCTTATGTAGCCTCGCAGGGATTTCGTCAGGGCCTGCGACAGAGTGAGATTTAAGATCAATCAGTATCTTTCGTACTCCTGGTTCGTGGATGTTGATGTCAGCCAAATCAGGGTGCAGAGAAGGACCCATGTCGGGGACAGAATCTGATGTTGTATCCTCGTTGGCAAAAACTTTCGAAAATTTATGTAAGGGCTCAGCCTACCGTATCATTGATGTAACGTTAGTAGGCCTTCCATCTTTCAGACTGAGAGTATTTCTCAGCTTCGTAGTAGGCAGCACTGTCTTCAGCAGACTTAGTATTAAGGGTCCTGTGCAAGAGCTTTTGCTTCCTGTGAGACATTCGTTTGATCTTGGTTTTTGGTGGAGTCGGTGGTTCAGTCGATATCAGGCAGGTTCAGGGGATCAGCAACCCAGTTAGTAAATTGCGCTGCGGCAGATTTGAAGGAAGTACAGAGGTTGGCTCCGTATTCACTGTTGTTTGGGGGCCGATATGCACCAATGATAATGAGGTGGTAGTGGTGTTTTCGTAAAGATTTATAAATGGAGTGAGCCTAGTCGTATGATACCATTGGTAAAAATTGGTTGATTTAATAAAGACAGTGTAGTTACCCGACACAGAAATAAAATTATCATCATTATGTGTGTTGAAAATCGAATGAAGTTAACAAATTAACAATGACATTAACTTTTCATCATCGTCCTCGTCATCTCCAGAGTCTTCATCCTCTTCCTCATCTAGTGATGTGGCGGGCCTCTCAGGATTGTCACACTCCTTACCAAAGTCACAGGAACATAATGGCGTTTGATACAGGTCATCACAGGGACTCGTTCGTCGTCTTCCATATTCGAGCCATATTCCGGTGGACGTAGTACCTTTGAGTTTAGAATGTCAGTATTATTGTTCAAGAAGATTTCTTAACCATTTAACCGCTGGTGCCGGAAATATTCGGTTTTTCATTTTTCATCAGCACAATAAGTACCACTTTTTAAACATGTTAAACATAAAATGTGACATCAATCAGCAAGGTTTGAAAAGAGTTGACCTCCATTTTGTCAAGTCCTAATAATTTTCACTCACTTGAAGTTGTGAATCGCGCCACCGAGACACAATTTCAAGAGGGTGAAAATTCAAACTAAATAATTTGGCAGTAAAAGGGGTAATAGTGTGTGCACAGGATTGCTCGTTGCAGTGTATCTTGTGTAGCTGGCATTCTCTCTGCCTCGGCTTGTTTTTTTAAATATCCACCACCTCTGCTTTTAAACCCTGGCAGCTTGGTTGTGAATCGCGCCACCGAGACACAATTTCAAGTGGGTGAAAATTCAAGCTAAATAGTTTGGCAGTAAAAGGGGTAATAGTGTGTGCACAGGATTGCTCGTTGCAGTGTATCTTGTGTAGCTGGCATTCTCTCTGACTCGGCTTGTTTTTTTAAATATCCACCACCTCTGCTTTTAAACCCTGGCAGCTTGGTGCCTGGCAGGTAAACGTTGCAGGACAACTCTTGGAGATCATCAGATATGGCATCACTTGGCCTTGCCATGGCTTTGTGATGTGCCAGTGCATATATATTGCAGTTGTAAGATCATCCACAAAACAAGTTTTCTAAGAAAAGGAGTTGGGAAAGAAACAGGCCAAGTCAGAGACTAATAGGTTGCCAACCACACAAGATTCAATGCAACAAGCAATATTCCGGTACAATGACACTGCTCCACTCTCAGAGATCTGCACATGGTTATGGCTGGAACATGGGCGACAATGTATGGATCCCTATGAAGACTAAGGAGCATCCTGTACCAAATGCGGTCATCCAACTGGTAAAGTGAGGCTGTTCAAAGTCCAAATGTGACAATGCGAGGTGCTCCTGGTGCAGCTGAGAGCGTGACACTCGTTTTTTAGTTATACATCGTATCCTTAGATATGAAAGGGTGTATCTGTCACTTTGCATGGCGGCAGATACACCCTTTCGTTTCTAAAGGGACGACATATATGTGTAGGCTCACATCCAAAGACATTTATCTAGTCGACAGAGGATAAACAACTATTTTTTCTGAAACCTGAATGCCGAGAGCGGCCAAAATGTGAATTCGACGTTATAAACATGATGAATAATAAGAGTAAATTGTCCAGAAGAGTAGAAACTGTCTTCACTTCACACGGTATTTTACATGTTTAAGTTATGAACTCTTCTAGTTTACATGTACATGTACATTACAGAGACCCTCTCTGAACATCCTCTGCTCATCATGCTCATCCCACGACTGCAACTGTGCGCTCCTGGACTTTTTTTTATTAAATGAAAAAAATGTCATTATTCAAATAACTTTTTTCAAATATATTTTTTCATAATGTTTTTAAATATTTGTTTCAGATAGAGTGTAGGATGGTGAAAGGGGGATAAATCATTCAACTCTAACAAATGTAGCTTCTTGACCAAAAACAAAAATTAGAACACTTGATTTTTGTACTTAACGATTTAAATATTTAAAATGCTATATTTCAAGTTTCTATTTTATGGGGTTTTTTCATATATAAAATTAACATACACGTACTTTATTATAGCCCTAGCCTATAGGCCTAAATGATATATAACGTAGAAATATTGCTTGCTCATGTGCTTGTGCGTTCTGATCAATCACAAACTTTCTTGCTTTATACCTAGAAAATGTATTATTGATTCACCGTCTGCAACGCTGGACCAACATCAAACCAATGTGTAATCAACGTCTTCGTCGGTCTGTGTATGGGCCTACAGAAGCGATTTATGATGACAAAGTGTTAACAAAATATAAGACACAATTAGTACCATGTATCACAACGCATGCATAATAAATAAGTGATCAAACCGGTAAGCGTACTAACGAGGAGGTGATGTCAACAGGTTGACCAAACAGCAAGACGTTAGCGTGATGGTAGACGAAGTTAATTTACTCCTCGTATTATCCTTTTGTTGAATCCACTGCCAAGAGGACAATGACCAGGTAACGAAGGAGGGGTGGGTGTATGTCACCACGAAGGTCAGTAACATTTCAACTAAGCAGTTCCCCAACTAAAACGAGACGTTGACCCAACGCTGTTTTAATGTTGGCTCAGCGTCGAAGACGCTGGGCCAACATTAAAACAGCCTTGGATCAACGTCTCGTGTTTGTTGGGATACTGCCTTCTGCCATTGCCGAGCTGGTGGCTTGTACACTTCGACTAAATCATCACGCTGTCGTCTGTACCAAAAAAGAAGAGCCGCCTCGAGCAGTATGACAATAGAGTTTGACATGTTGATGGAGATGGAACAATAATATAAATGACATACTGTATTCGGTTATTGGCTACCATACATCGCTATCAGCTATCAGCTATCAGCTGACCCAGATAGTATCACAATGATTGAAGTTTTTATTTGTTCTTACGAAATCGAAGTGCTGAGTGATATATTATTTTATTTTCTAGCCACGACAGATGTAATTTTTAGGAAAAAAGTTCCAGCACAGGAAAATATGCTTTGAAAATATGCTTTGAAATAATTTAAAATAATGGTAATATATAAAGGGAATAATTAAAATATAATTTGTTTTTAATTCCGACCCACGTAATTATTTCCGCTCTGTTTTATTGTAAATACAAAATAAAATATATAGTTTACTGTTTCATTGTACTATTTCTGTTTTATATTATGACAGAATGACACAGTAGACATATACGCTGAATTGGGAAGTTAAAAAACGTAGCAGCTTTCACAATAATTATGGTAATAAAAATACATTACACATCAGTGATTGAGTGAGTGCTTTATAAGCGACACAATCCGACCAAAATCATCTTACTTTGGCTCATTAATATGTCCATTAATGTCAACATGTCCATAGACTAGAGTTGCGTAAGTTTTTTTTTAATTTTTGTGTTGAGCGTTTACCAGTTAAATGAGAAATAAGGACGATTTTTATTTTCGGTCATGCATGTCCGAAATAAAAAATACGGGAATATATATATGTGACACATTTGCTACGTAATTGCCACAGCAACCCAAAATTTAAAAGATTTCCATAATAATTCTAGTCTATGGACATGTTCACATATTATGAGCATATCAAGAAGCGAAAATAAAATTTTAGCTTTTGGATGATTTTTGGCCTAATTGGGTCGCTTTAAACATTATGGCTAACTATATTATATATGCACAATCATTTACAAATATCTGATTCCACCCGGTATCTACAGTTTATGCGTCACAGCTATACCCAATGGCCACACAGACATTATATAACCACTGATAACAGCTATTTCACGTGATCAGTGGCATTGCCAGCAAACACAAAGCATTTGTATAACAATTTTGTACAATGTTGGTCCTACGTCGAACGTTTTTTGTTTGCTGGGACATTCCCGCGCTTCTGCCACACAAGCATTTTTAAACTATATTTACGCAAGTTTTAATAATAACAATATTTTTTTTTAATTTGTCACCCACTTCTAGTCATCTTCATCCACTACAAGTCGAGAATTGCGACAGCAATTCGCGGCTTGTAGTGGATGAAGATGGCAATGGCAAATTCAGGCTTGAAAAAGTTTAATCTCTGATCATTTCTATAGTAGTTTTTAGCCTTTTTTCCCCTTCAAACAAACAAAAATTGAAGAAGATATGAACATTAAATTTGCTGATTGACATATGTTTTGAATCAAATTATACGCATATAACAAATTTCACCCACCTGATGTTGTGGGTCGCGGTAGCGAGATACAAATTCAATGGGAGTAAAAATTTAAATCTGACAACTTATCAGGTAATACTAAGCTACCGTCACCAGACGAATCTAGAAGAAATTCAGCGAGGAACAAATTGCTTTTCAAATTACTCTTTCTTTCAAATGCGCTATTTTTAAAACTATACCGAAATGTATATTGCATAATCATTGCATGTCAAGAGAGACTCATTTCTTTCATTTAGGCTACATAAGATAACATAGCACGACATAGCATCAACAGAAACAAAAAAAGTTAATAGTTATATTTATAGTAAAAAATCCACTCTTTTCATGACATTTATTTTTAATGTTTCAAATATGTATTCTCCTTATAACGAAATGTGCCATAAGCATTGCTATGCTTATGTATGCCAAAATGAGCTTATTCATAGAGGTGAATGGTGATAGTCAAATTATTTTTCGCACATATACTAACTGGTGTTGTACACTTGTATGTGGCTAATTGCATTCACCAGGTGGCTCTTTCTAGTCTTATAATATTTCTCACATTAGTACACCTGTGGAGACAAAACAATTTCACTCCGATTGAAGTAATTATGTCCACGTCTTTCAAATACACAATACACTAAGCTGTGGAAAATATAACAGTAATAGCTAGACACATTTTTGGTCAGAATACGTTAACTGTAGCTATGTTATTGTCGCTCGTACATGTATGAAACCACTGGGGCGGGGGCCCTAGGGTAGTGGTTAGCACCGCTGCCTTTCACGCCAGAGTCCGTGACCGAGAGGTAGCGTGCTCGGCATCAGACCGCCAGGGCTCGAATTTCGAATCCTGTGTCTGGAGGACAGTGTCATCTCAATCATCTCACCATCCTCAGGAGGTTCTCCTGGCCCAGTTTAGCCTATATGTGCACAAAGGTGGCCTAAAGCCCGATTCATTTCATTTCATTTTTATGAACCCACTGTATACATGTATTTGGCTTCCCCAGTCTATCATTGAATTTTAAACATTGTTTATTGTAATTTATAACATTATTCATGACAAATACTGGCGCAGCATTGCCTCAAGGCTGGTTATGATCTACCGAACTCGTTTTTGCTTAACCCTCTAACCTCCAAATTATTCAATGGGGATTTTCACCCACTTGAAATTGTGTCTCGCTGACGCGATCCACAACTTCAAGTGGATGAAAATTCAGATTTGAAAAGATGGAGGCCAACGATTTTGAAATCTTGCTGATTAGTGTCACTTTTTATCTTTGACATGTTCAAAAGCTGATATTTAATGTGCTAATAAAGAATGGAAAACCAAATATAATCGGGACCAAAGTTTAAAGGGTTATACAGCTTTGTTTAACCTTTTTATCTCTTTTACTATTTCACCAACTTGAGGTTTTGTTTCTCTTCCGCCACCCACAACTTCTAGTGGGTAAAAATTACTGATATTTGTTTAATTTAAGACCTAGCATTTGCGAAAATTGATGTTTAATGACTCATCTCATTCTCAATAAATGTTATTTAACCTGCTAATAAACATATTAGAAACGACTATAGTCATGCTCAGCGCTTAAAGGGTTAATACAAATCCATGGACACAAAACCCCGGAAAATACATTCGGGGAAATGCAGGGAAAACACACTGATTTCTAGATGGCGAGGGTAACTTCCCGGTTAAAGCAAAATATTTACATAACATTCGTACGAAGTTGGAACAACGTCGAAGACGCTGGGCCGACCTTGTACAAATGTCATACAAAAGTGTTGTGTTCACTGGGTTTTGCCGCTGCAGAACATGTTCTGATTGAGAATTCGAGAACAACAACAATTATGGACGATATGCAGAGGCAATTTGGCAATTTTGTTTGTTTCAGGTAATTATGTTACGGTCATTAAAAACGTATCATTTATGAATAATATCGTTACTCACTGAACCTTTTCATGTCCTTAACCCTTATCGTGCTAAGTTAGTTTATTTTAAATTTTCAATCACTTGAGGTTGTGTCTCGCTACCGCGATCCACAACCTCAAGTGGTTGAAAATTACTCATATTTGTTTAATTTGAGACCAAACATTTGCAAATCTTGATGTTTAAACAGTCATTTCACTCCCAATATCAGTGAATTAATCGGCTTTTAAAATAGATAAAACCGACTATTGCCGTGATCAGCAGGCAAAGGGTTAATATTTGTTTCCGTTGGCAGATGTGTTTGGGTTGGCGGAGGCCGCTTATAATATTGATCTCTAACACAGGAAATTATACATTTCGACAGGGAAAACACAGGGAAAATAGGGGATTTTAATTTCTGAAATTATGCGAATATCCTGTTTACTGATTTAATAAATAAGAAGATTGGAATAAATAATTTGTTTCGTATTATTACGTAATATAAATGAGTTCATTACTGTGATAATCACTGCTCGTTTAATTGGACTTTTTAGTTTAATACCCCGCGGCACAGCACGCACGCCACATTGTCCGTGATTGCAGCTGATAATTAAGTCAGCAGAATTCAAGGTAATTAGTCTTGTCTTTGGTAAGAATCAAGTATTATTAATGCAGTCATTACAGTTGACAGTCAGAAAGAGAGAGGGGAATAATATGGACGCGACAGGCGGCTTAATAATATTGATGACCATCTTATTTAAATCAGTGCGGCTTCCTGGCTGGCATAATTATTATAAAAATAGAAAAGGCAGTTGAAGTTTTAAATTCCGGGGATGCATTAGCTGAATCAATAAATCTTAAATATTTATTTAAAATTAAAATTAAAATTAAAATATATGGTATCGATCTGTTGATCACAAACATCACACATGTGATCAATTTGTGTTCTAAAGAGATACATCATCTGATTCACGACATCTTTAGGGCTGAAAGGGTGCTGATTGAAAATCTTGTAATTATCAGATAGTGGGCAGAGAGAGAGAGAGAGAGTCAATTTTTCTTCTGAGATCTCTGTTATGGCAGCAACGCCATGAGCTATCATAATCAGAGAATAATATCACAACCTTCACAGTGCCGGCCATGTTTTCGAGCAGAATTTTTCGAAACAAAATATTGGCTGAAAATGTATTATATGTGCGCAATCCGCACATATAATACATTTTCGGTCAAGATTTTGATGCAGTTTTCCAATAAAACATCATAAATATTGTGCCTTTAACAGGTTCATATCTTGAATTCAGTGATATTTTCCCTTCATGCAAAGCTGGCAATTGCGCTAGCAATGCCACCTTCTAATGAATGAAAAATGTATAATCAGGCCATCGTTATTACAATAAATAAATTATAAAAGGCCATTTTGGTATCACTATACACATCACCGAGAAATAGCATACGTTGGTATTTTGTGGGAATAGTTTTTGGATCTCAGAATGCGTCTTAATGATTACTGCACACAAACAGCCTTAGGCTTCATCCCGGATAGATTCTTATTATTAAGCTAGATTATTCACATACTGAGTTCCAGGGACATTATGATTGCACGGGAAAATAATGTGTCTGCCTGTATTTGCTTTGATTTTTTTATTTCACAAATCGAGATCATTAACTCTCTGATTGGAGAAGTATCCATGTAACCCTCTATGTGAAATAAGGGTCAAGATAATGTTTTATTCTTCAGAGTATTTCGAGAGAACCAATACATCAAACCATGAATTTCAGTTCTGAATTTAGATTGGAAACACATATTATTATGTATATTATTTTTTATACTTTTATGTTTATACTTTTTGTACATAGATGAATATAAATATAGTTGCTGCCTAGCTTGCAGAGGCTTCTATACGCCTGTTCTAGGGCAGCACGCCCAATGTTGTATATAATATTATAATGATATAATGTGTATATCTTTTGTATCTGTTTTTAAATATATGTATTGGTCAAAAACTGAATAAAAAAAATAAAAAAAATGAAGGATGGTATATAGGAGGGATTTAATCCTCGCATGTTTCCACAATTTTATACGATTTATAAAAAATTACAATCTTTGCTTGTGTTATGACCTGCGTACATTCAAACATATCCAGATGAACTGGGTTTGATATAAAAACGAATCCAATTTGTTTTCGCCGTTAGAGAGGATGTTGTGTTTTACTTCACCTACAATGCCTTTATTTGCTCTGCCTTGCAGTGGATCAGTGCCATAATTTATCTTTATCCAGTCAAGGGATTTCTTTCGTTGCCATTTTATCGGCTAAATGCTGGCACGACATCCCCGACACTGGCCCAGCATTCAGCCAATCTGTGGCAAGATATCATGTCCATTAGAAAAAAATGTCCGCTAATGTGGGATAATTTGTGACAGCAAGATGGATCATTATGGAAATGTTATGACGAGATTAAGCAGCAAACACGAGGCGTTGGCCAAATGTTGGGTTGATGTAGGGCCAGCGTCGTAGACGATGGGCCAACATCAACCCAGCATTGGGCCATCGCCTCGTGTTTGCTGGGATAAGCAGCACACATTGTCATTCCAACACTGCTCTACTAAGCCAAAAGGCGGTATCTGTTTACTTGTGAAGCAAGTAGATACTGCCCTCTGCCATTGCAGGACAGAAAAAAATGTTTGAAATATGTGTGTCACATAGACGGCATAAACAATTATTATGATTTTACTTATTTTTTGGTCATTTCTAACATAAGTTACCGATTTTTTTCATGAATAATACATTTTGTTTTTGAAACTTACATAAGATACGACAAATTAATGCATTCACTCATAAACTAGTCATTACAAGTGTTCTGTTTACACGCGTCCCGCATACGTATACAATGACATTAATTGGTATGCGGCGCCGGCAGATAGAACTTTAGGTGTACCACTCGGAGGTTTCGATATAACGTGTAAATGTCAACAAGCTTACAACAGCACTGCTAACCACAACGGTGAATAATTGAGCTTTGTTGTGGATCTGATTTCACTGATGCTGATATTTTAGTGACATGTGAACGAATATCTTTATTAATGTCCTGGTTGCGGATGCAACATGTATGTAATTGTAAGTAAAATATTCCTTACGCCGTCACCTTGGCGAAGTAAACGTGGGTGAAAATTTGATAAATATTTGTACTAGGTCCACCCACACAAAAACAGTTGCCCATGTGTCCCAAATGAGGCTCTGTAATTTACTCGGGGACTTGGGGACATTTTGCGACAAAGTAAACCTGACGCAATCTAAATCGCTGTCAGGACTGGTATTTTCCCAGCTATATTTTTTAACTTTAAAGATAACATGCCCTATAGCTTATTATGCCATCTCGACCAATCATATGCCTAATATGTGGGTATGATGCTTTGACAATACCGTCTGCCCGTATTCTCGTACAAGTTGCGATATATCGCAGGCTTCGACCTCGACCAATCCGAAGCATGCGATATATCGTAACGTGTAAGAGAATACCCGCTCTGTCCGTATTCTCGTACAAGTTACGGTATATCGTAGGCTTCGGATTGGTCGAGGTGGCCACCTCGACCAATCCGAAGCCTACGATATATCGTAACGTGTACGAGAATACCCGCTCTGTCCGTATTCTCGTACAAGTTGCGATATATCGCAGGCTTCAGATTGGTCGAGGTGGCCACCTCGACCAATCCGAAGCATGCGATATATCGTAACGTGTAAGAGAATACCCGCTCTGTCCGTATTCTCGTAAAAGTTGCGATATATCGTAGGCTTCTGATTGGTCGAGATGGCCATCTCGACCAATCCGAAGCCTACGATATATCGTAACTTGTACGAGAATACGGGCCCTGATCCACATCGATCTCGCATGGTTGCTTTTTTTTCTTTCAGTTGATCAGAATCTAATGTGTAGCAAAGCCAGAAAACTGTATTTTAATCAAGGCAACAGCGGAGCTGAGAAATTAGTTTGAAATGAGTGATGTGTTCTAATTACGAATGCATCACTTGTTCTCTAAATGCTTCCTCGGTAATCCCGTTCCCATGCTGATCCACCCATAACCGTATCTGTATCTAATTTATCCAGTAACAATTTAAAATGAGTTTGCTGTATTATGTCTAATATCTAATTAACTATAAACCTTGTTTTTCAGATGATGATAATGGCCAGAGCCAGTGACGTTTCTCCACTCTCGTGCAGACCACACCAGTGCATAATGTTTGCCGGAATGAATGTGATGAGTGTTGCAAATGAAAATGAAATGAATCGGGCATTAGGCCACATGTGTGCACATACAGGCTGAATTGGGCCAGGAGAACCTCTCGAGGATGGTGAGATGAGTGAGATGACACTCCCTTCCAAACACAGGATGAGAAATGCAAACCCTGGAGGTCTGAGGCCGAGCACTCTACCTATCGGTCACAGAGTCTCCCCACAATACTGAGTGTTACAGAACAACTTCTTGATCTTGATATTTATTTGAAGCCCATTTCATCTTTACATGGAGAAATGCTGAAATATTATGTATAATATCCAAATAACTATAAACCTTAATTCTCAGATTAAATTAATGTCCAGAGCCAGTGAAATTATCCACTCTCATGCAGACGACACCAGTGTATGTTGTTTGCCGGAATGAATGTGTTACAGAATAGCGTACAGAGTGTTACAGAATAGCGTCTTGGCCATGCTATTTATTTCAAGCTAATGTCATCTTTACTTTGGGAAATGCTATAATTTTGCTGGTGATCTGCAACGTTACATTTTTCAAAAGTTCAAGTAACATATTTGATAATTGAAATCGTATATCATCCTGCCATTATGTAGCAGGTGTGACATTATGTGGCCAGCCGGACGATATATAATATACATGGCTATGTCAGCAAACGGGTAATTAACCTTGCCCGCCAAGTTCTTCGATTTAATTTTTCACCCACTTGAATTTGTGTCTCGCTACCGTGACCCACAACTTCGAGTGGGTGAAAAATACTTATATTGGTACAAATTGAGTCAAAACATTATGGCAATCTTCATTTCTTTCAAATTTTCGTCCTTACCCCTTTAACCGCCAAATTATTCAATTTGAATTTTCACTCACTTGAAGTTGTGTCTCGCTGACGCGATCCACAACTTCAAGTGGGTGAGAATTATTCAGATTTGACAAAATGGCGGTCAACTCTTTTCAAATCTTGCTGGTTGATATCACATTTTATCTTGAACATATCTAAAATGTGGTACATAATGTGCTTATAAAAATGAAAACCCGAATATATGCGGCACCGGCGGTTAAAGGGTTAAAGGACAAAAAAATGATGTAGCCGTGCTTAGCACTCAAAGGGTTAACTTAACAAAAAAAGCCGCTTCCGTTTGATGGCAGTGATATAAACAGGCGCGAGTCTAAGACAATCTTTGAGAATGGTGTACTGCCCAAAGCCACCAACGATGTCAACCGAGATCACAGAAATGCACAAAGATCCACAGCAGGCCATACGGTGGCAAGCCAATCGGCGTAAGTCAAAATGTTGTCTTAAATATCATCACGTGTATCAGTCAATCACTGAGCTTAAGACTGACTTAAATCGGTTGGTGAAACCGGGTCATTCTATGTTTGAATTGTTTGCTTATATTTTTCATTCATTTGAAGATGGAATTGCTGACGCAATTTCCAGCTTCAAATGACGAAAAATATCTCTATTTATGACAAATAAACATCCTTATAACTAAATTATTTGATTATATGAGCTTCTCTCATAGCGATTTCAGTGACATTTTGCGCTGGTTTGATAAACGTATATATAATGCATATAGCTATACTGACGTATAAAGCTAATATGCAGTATATGGTTACTCTACAAGTAAACAGATATTGCCTTCTGGCTTTGCAGAGCAGTATACGGTCATAGCAGGGCAAGGTATAGTCATGGTACCCACTCATGCAGTTTGCTTGCCTCTCAGCATACCATTGAAAACCCTCTGGATCCACCCCTGTGAAGCCATTAAGGATGTCAACAGAGGTTACAGAAACCAACAAAGATCCGACGCAGGCTCGGTAGCAAACCAGTCCTGGATCACTGAGAAGCTGTTCAGGAGTACATTTTTATATGTAAAATATTTGGACGTGAGCTACTCGATGGCAATGGTATGAGTGCGCCAGGACAGAATTGTCAAAACCCCGCGAAAATAGTATGGGATGTAGTAATATAAAATCCTTCGTCCGCCATTTTGAAATTTGAGCTTAAATTGTTCGCGCAGTTTCGCAGACAAAATACGTTCTTTCATGCTACCTTCATTCCCCCATAAAGTATTAAAACTGTATCATCTGGGTACAAATTAACTATACAGTACAAAGATTTGTATGAAATACATGTAACTGTCCTAGATTCCAGCGATGATAATTTGAAATAAAATATAATTCATATACATAACATGACCGAATAGCGTCTGCTCAAATAGCAGTACGTATATGTGATTTGTTTACCAGTGTTTTACCCTGTCAGGGCGGGGCCCCTGGTTTTGGACGTCAGAATCTGACGTCTGTATAGTCTAAAGTCGATCCCCGCACTGAAAGAGTAAAGTATTGATAATTGAGGTAGACTATGACATAGATATTCAAAAGATGCGAAAAGAACCAACTAAAACATTTATGCTGATTTTAAATTGAAAAACCCCTTTGGTCTCCATGGTTTATACGAATATATTTCAGTGTTGTAAGGGTTGATATATTGTCTTGATGATATGACTCTTCATGAGGACTGGATGGAAACTATTCTAATAAGCAATCAGCAAATTATAGGGATGCACTCCAGCTGGAAAATTTCAAGTCAAATGACGTCATTCCAGAATTTCCAGCAAGAGAGTCCATGTCGTGGCATTGGCCAGCGTGTTTTTGGCTGGCCGATAGGGGGCAATGTATTTCTGGTAGTTTTCTATATTCCGGCTCTCCTGGCCGCTGATAAGCGATCAGTTTGTGGAGATAAAAGCAGGCAGCCAAACGAATCGCTGGACTGTAGAAAGTATTACCCCAGCAAACACGGGACAATAAGCCAATGTTGGTTTAATGTTGGCCCAACGTCGTAGACGATGGGCCAACATTAAACCATCATTAGCTTAATGTCTCGTGTTTGCTGGTATAGGCCAACATTTGCTACACCATTAACGAAACACATGTACTGTCTTCATGGAATTTAGCATGGCACACTCTTGACATTTGTTTTGTTCTATCATCTAAAACATTCCTTGTTTATGTAATCTACGGATTATTACACCTTAAGCATATTATAGTTTTAGTAGGTTTACGTCATTTTACTTCTTGATATTATAGAGATATGGTGACATGTTAAATTTGCTTTTCATCACAATGTCACTTCTGCCTAATGCTCCTTGTATGACAGACACAAATAACAATGTCAAACAAATCGCAATTAAATCGTCGATATAAATTGTATGTATTAATAAATGTCTTAGTTAGCTCTTTCCGGGTAAATTGAATACCTTTGTTATGGGCCTATGGCCATTATAAATTTGTAATTCTTTCAGTGCGGGGACCGACATTAGACCTCAGAATCTGACATCTACAGACGTCAGATTCTAACGTCTAAAGTTGGTCCCCGTGCTGAAAGGGTTAAAACACCAGTGATAGAAGTATGCTCTAGAAAACCAAGAGTCAGAGTGGTAGGGATCTGTGGAAGGAATGTTGTAGGACGTACTGATGGCTTACGCTGTAGACACCATACCCCTGCTACATTCAATTCTGATAATACACCTCAATGTTGACACTAATCAGCACCACCTAAAACAGCACCGAATATAATTAAGATGACATTCAATGCTCTATGGATCATGAAACTTATTCCTTCCCACAGCTATTTAGTGCACAAGAATTCCGTATAACTGAATGCAGTTTTATCATTACTGATTTAGGTATACTCATGACACAATGTAATGTAATGTAATGTAATGTAATGTAATGTAATGTAACAGTATGCTATGTTATGTTATGTTATGCCATGTTATGCTGGGTTATGTCATGCAATGATATGTAACATAGCATAACATTTATGAATAGCATTTAGGCATAGCATTTAGGCATAGCCTTTAGACATAGCATAGCATAGCATAGCATAGCATAGCATAGCATAGCATAGCATAGCATAGCATAGCATGGCATGGCATGGCATGGCATGGCATGGCATGGCATGGCATGGCACAGCACCGCACGGCACGGCACGGCACGGCACGGCACGGCACGGCACGGCACGGCACGACATGGCATGGCATGGCATGGCATGGCATGGCATGGCATGGCATGGCATGGCATGGCATGGCATGGCATGGCATGACATGACATGACATGACATGACATGACATGACATGACATGACATGACATGCCATGCCATGCCATGACATGACATGACATGACATGACATGACATGACATGACATGACATGACATGACATGACATGACATGACATGACATGACATGACACATGACATGACATGACATGACATGACATGACATGACATGACATGACATGACATGACATGACATGACATGACATGACATGACATGACATGACATGACATGACATGACATGACATGACATGACATGACATTCACATTCATGACATTCACATTGCATTACATTACATTGCATGGCATTGTATTGCATTGCATTGCAGTTTATTGCATTGCATTGCATTGTGTAGCATAGCATAACGAATCAGCCACCTAATTAGTAGAAAAAGGTGAAAACATAATGGAGGCAAATAGCAAAATGATCAATGTTAACGTCAAGGCGTATTTATCTTCTCCCACATAGAACTGTGGATAAATATTTTACCAGAAACTCAATAGCAGAATTGTGTGAGATAGAGCTATATTGAAAGATGGAGTCAGACAAGCGAGAGAAGGCCAGAAAGTCACGTTTAGCAATCAATAGACAGTCTGTGAAGAACGGCACATACTGTCCAAAACCGTGAGCGATCCCCAGCTAAAACCACACGCTGGACAAAACACACTGGCCAGATGATGAGCCAATGTATAGGATGTTGGCCCGTCGCTAAGCCAATGTGTTGTTCTGACATGGTACCTTCTCTGTGATTGATAGTTTTTGTACCATTAGAGGAAGCCTCCCTGTCTACTCTGTCAACAAGTATAACTCGATAACTTTGTTCTTTATTCAGATAATAATTACTGTAAGTGCACGAGTAATTTTCACCCACTTGAAGTTGTGGGTCGCGGTAGCGAGACACAACTTCAAGTGGGTGAAAATTTCAATTATTCTACACGATTGTACGAGTGAAACACGATTGATACATGCCCCATGTTTTGTGTCACCATAGAAACCACTTCGATTGAAAAGGCAAAGATAAGAACACCCACTGAAAACAGCTGTTATAGATTCAAACTAAATTCCGGAAATTGGACAACATTTGGTCTGCATTTTCGGAGAAGATCCAAGTTACTCAGTCAAAATAATCCGATCAGGCTGACATTTCTAACAGGTGAAGGATGGCGCCCTTCGAACAACGCCATGGGTATTAGTAGTAGGGGGGATCTCGGTTTTATGGGCGGTTTTCTCTCATTTTGCCGGCCATTTGGACACCGCCAGAAGACACTGGTCGCACGCTATTTTCCGGACCATGCGGTCTCTCAGACTCCCCCGCCCCGCAACCCATTTCAGTGTCCACTCCAGCGTGTACATCGATTGACCGTTTCCTGCTATCAATCCGGTAGTGACCATCAGAACTGGCGGGGGAAATTACGCTCAACGTTGGGCCAAAGTCACCAACGTTGAATTGGCATTTGCACAACGTGTGAGTCAGAGGCCAGCCGGTTCCCCCTGACAACACCAACTGCTTTCTGAAAAACTCTTATTTCGCATCCATCTGCCAGCGATGTCCCCCCCCCCCCCCGGGACTGGTATTGATTTTATAATCGGTCAAGATGCTCCTTTTTTGGAATCAATCATGTCACACACATCATCGGAAGTAGCTCAAAATGCTGACCCTCTTCGTTTATCTCTCAGAGGTTTTGCAGTTTCTCGATACATTTAATTTATAAGTTATTTGTTGACGAAAGTAAATATCGGCAGCGTATGGAGATGACATACCCAGCAGACGTTGAATCAATGTTGGTTTACCTTGGTCCACCGTCTACGACGTTGAACCAACGGAAAACCAACATTGATTTAACGTATTGTGTTTCCTGGATAGAAACTAAAATTATTTATTTTACAATTCACGCCGTGACATTTTCGCCAACGTAGTCTATTTAATTAAATTACCATATCTCAAAAACAAATAGCAACGACGGCTAGTTTCTAGTCTCCTGATAAATGGGTTATGTCAAGCAAGCTGATGAAGAAGGATTTGGTCTCTCTCCGTCAGGAGAATTATTGATAATGTGACAGTATGATAAATGAAGTTTACGCATGTTGGCCTTTATCCAGTAATTACATCTCAAAGTTATTAGATCTAGGCTGCGCTAGAATCACGTCCCGCTGGCTATAGTAAAATACAATATTTGTCCTGTTTATTGAATGTCTGTAGTTCTGCTAATTATCTAATAAGTAAAACAACAATAAAATATGTCAATCAACGTAATAATTGATATCGATTTAAATTCTAGTATATACATTTTTATTAGTGCATCAACGCAATTTAATATTTTTATTGAGTGGATATCTCCATAAAGATGTATGTCTGATGAAAAAAAACTGCGCATGTAGTTTACATTTCTTTTTCATATTTCTCTAGTCTCTCTGACATTTAAATAATATTTATGTGTCAATAGTATTTGTGTCTGTATATTCCCAAGACATTTAGTAGAATATAAGTCTAAAATATGATAAATTAGTTTTATTGGTTTTACAATCACAACGGAAAAAGTCAATGTGTGTAACCGAGCAAAAACATTAAACATGTACAACGTATCGACAATATCGAAGCATAATAATGTAAGTCTGACAAATGTATTCATTGAACAACGCATAAAACAATTATTAATTTAATATATAGCGCACTATCAACTTTTTTGTAATCCGCTTTACATAATACAATGTAAATGATTAGATTAAAATAAGCCTACATTATATTATGTACATAATTGCATAATGGTCTGACAAGTTCCCAAGATGTAGATTTAGTGAACATGCTGGTTTGCTCTCTTGATCATCATCATAAATGTCTTAGTTGGCTCTTCTCGTTGCATTTGAATACCTATGAATCCGACGTCTATTAACGTCAGGGTTAAGTTTTTTTGTCAATATATTCTACCCTTGAAGGTTGTACAATTAATTTAACATCCTTGAAATGACATGCTATAATAAATTCTCCGTTTCTCAATTCAACATAATTATCTTCCTCTGCAAAAGCACGTGTTATTTGATGAGTTGCTTCCACAAACGAATCAGGGCAATACGTTCTTATGTTTATTAGTTATGAGAATGTTATAAGGGCGTTTCAAATAATATTAGTCATAACTCGTTTTTGTAGGGAAACCATCAACAAAGAACCTGCTTTTACAGAGAAGGGATGTTAAATCAAGAAATAATATGTGATTACTAACCAGATGACTAGTTGCACTTGATCTCAATGTGGGCTTTTTGGAGGCTGCACAGAGGCGCTCTACAAGATTATGGTGATATTTCTAGACCATCGCGACAAATTCAAAATCAGTGCTGATGTTTATCAGGTTTGCTGGCAAACAATGAGATTCTTTCAGACATGCACATACACTGTCACATTTCATTTCTATAGGATCAGTTTTAGATGACAATTTTACATTTCTACATTTACTGTAATAAGCATGTAATAAAGCAAAAGTTAAAAACCGCATCAAATCAAAAGTAAAAATAAAAATACTTTTATTGTCCTGTCATTGCAAACCGAATGATTGTATAACTTAGCTTATTGCAAGTGAGCCTATTCTTGTTTAAAAATAGCAACCTCAATTGATAGAAGTTTTTATTGTTTTGGAATTCACGCGAAAAATATTTAATTATAAATTTTTTTCACGTTATGTAAGCAACTGAAGGGTAAGCACTGGGTGATCACGGATACTCATAATACATGCATCTGACTAGATCTATAGTATATAGGTATACCGAGATTACTATATTAATTAAAATTTACAACAAATTGGACGTGTTATACATATTCCATGTGTGTACATCAGATTTCGCACAACAATCTGCCAAACATTTATTTAACGCTGAGTTAACTGACCAGCATGTGATGTGGTCTAGGGTGTTTTTACGGACTCAACTGCTAGCAAGTCTAGTCTAGATCACATGTGTAATGATGTTGTTTTATTGACACTTGCTGAATTCTCGATTCCATTTATTTTTCCTCTGCCAAACATCTTTTTAATTCCAACCTTGAAGTCTCTATAGTTGATGATGTAGATGAACGGGTTAATACAGGAGCTGAAGCAAGACAGATAGAAGGAATAATAGAAGAGGTCACCATAATAGTCCTTAGTGACACCAACTACATAGAAGAACCACATCAACTGATCCCAGCTCAAGCACAAGATGAAGCACAGAGTTATAATAACTAGAGTCTTGGTGAGGTTTTTCTGGGCGGTAGACATTTTATTGGCCGCCTTTTTGTCTTGCTGGTTATTGTCATTTTGTCCTGCTGGTTTCAAGGCAGGCTTTCTCTTCAACATAATACGCAGCATGGCCCCGTAAAAGTAGAGCATTGCTATCAGAGGTATGAAGTAATTGAGGAGTAGATACATGAGTCCGTTGGCCAGATTCAGATCAGCTGTGGGCAGGTCATAGGACCAGCACCAGGTTCCATCAAAATGAGTTGAAGGAATGCCCCATAAAAACCAGAAAAGAGGACCCACCAACCAAACGGCGGCGATGGCCGGCCAGGCGAAGCAGCGCCGTGTCAGGTTATTATGGCGAATGGGGTGCACCACACTCATGTACCTCTCCAGGTTTATTAACACCAAGCTGTGAGTTGAGGAGATCATCAAGCCCCACTGTAGCCACTCTGTGAAGAACAGGCGGCAATACAAGTCACCAGCCAGAGCGCTGATGACTGGAACGTTGATCCCATATTCATAAAACACGGCGTAATCTAGTATTAGTGTTACGCAGACTGCCAAATCTACCAGTGTCTGATTAAGAATAAGTAAACCTGATAGCCTGCTGGTGAGATGGGTGTACTTCAGGATGACAAGCACCACAAATCCATTGTCCAGCACGCCAAACACACCCAGGAACACGTAGGATAGATCCAGAATCCTGTGTGTCTCCGCCACGTAGTCGTAATAGTAGTCATCGGTGCTGTTGGGGTCCACAGTACTCAGTATATTATCTGTGTCATCCATTGTCATCGACTGAAAACAATAGTATATGGGCATGTGCACGAAAAGTGGTTCAATTGGTTAACATCTGTATCAAAAAAAATATCCGTGATTTGGCACAAAATCTACATAAATAAAGCCACATACTGTATGTCAACTGATAGACTGCATTCTTAAAAATGTATTATCTTACAGTGTTTACACAAATTCATTGAAATCAGTAAACATGGTCAGTTAGGAGACGGACATGACACCGAGATATTTCCCTGAAAGCAATATGAAATTTAGATGTTATTACTGAAAAAACAAACCTGCTTTTAAATGGACTATTTATTGATGTTCCATTAAATTTAATACTAAATTGTAACTTTGTTCGCACATTTGTTACATAATCTTACAAATCAGCCAGATACAGGGAATTATCAGTCGAATTAAATGGATGTCAACTAGCTCTAAATATTATTTGATAGATAAGGTAAAGCATATTCTGTACACAGCTCTATGTGAAGGTATTTGAATAAGTACATATGTATTCCTTACCCAGCCATTAAAGATCAGCTACATAGTTTGGTAGGAATATCTATATAACATCCAAGTGATCTGAACCTGATCTGAAGTTAGTGGTATTTTAGCACCCTTTTACACTGGAAATTAACGTTATGATATCTGATATAAAGTTTTGAAAAACACAAATATATGTTAAAATCTAAAACTGTGATATATTGCTATTTTAATAATCTAAATTGCTTCACATAGTGCTAGGATACTTTATAAATGGTCAAAACATTATTTGTCAAATACCAGTGCTTGATGAAGAACGTAGATTAGACTTTCTAAAATCGTGTCACGTCCGTCCCCCTGGAAACTAATATTGTAGTTGCCGTGTAGAAAACAGTTCTAAATATAATATGAACTATTGTAAAATATGCATATAATATAAATGATTACATTGCAGTTTTATTCCACTATGATCCTAACAGTTTATACAAGATTTTACGCGTAAATATTTATTACGGGGGACGGACGTGACAGGGTGGGGACGGACGTGACAGACATATTTGTGCTATCTGCCAGAAATCTTCTTAATATTTATTCATTCAAAGTTGCTGTAATTTCCATATCACCTGAAGAATACATAATCACCAAATCGTCAATGACAAATATTTCTGCTTCCTTGATTTTCACCGGGGGGGGGGGACGGACGTGACAGATTTTTTTGTGAATTTTGCCGTCTCACCAATATTTCACTAAAACTTTATTTGTAAAAATACATTTTATATCTGTTGGTCATATACACATATTATGCCATATAATAAAAACAAAATATAAACTATTATGTGATAATTAATAATTTTAGGTGATTAAATAAATAAATGAGTCGAAATGCTTGAAAAAACGTTACAAGGATATCGTTTTACATTTCAAATCAAACTGACCTAAATAATTGAACTAGATGCATATGGTATACCTTAAATTGAAGGTATTTTAATGTAGTGTTATATAGGATTTTCTGTCTAATGTAATAATGCACAATTTTTATATGGCAATGATATAAAAAAAATAAAAAAATTGATGCTAACTCGTAACAGTGCATTTTTGACCATTTTTGGTAACCTATATGCTATTTTCACTTTTTTTCGCTGATTCAAATTCGCTAAAAAGTGACATTTAGCTCGAATATATGCCCAAGTTCATTTTCAATCAGCTTTAGTCTGTATTTGATGTATATATTACGAATACTTGCATCCGTAACACGATTTTATAGAATTTGACCACTTTTCGTGCCACAGGCCATATGGAATACTATGACATTTTTTATTGAAGGTGCAAATAATTATATAAAGTGAACAGTATAAATTTTTTTTAAAGGGAAGCGAGTCAAGATGGCACAAATATACATCGGTTTAAAACAATATCCGTTAGCTTCAACTGTGGAGATTTAGATTATCGATTCAACATTAAAATATGATTGTATAAACCATGGAGACCAAAGGGTACTTTTCAATTTGAAAGCATCTAAAATGTCGTCGCCTCGGAGCTAAAGGATCCTATCTGACACTCGTTAGAGTGGCAGATAGGATCCTTTAGCTCCGAGGCGACGAAATGTTTCATTTAGCTCTTTCCGCTTCATTTGAATACCAGTACATATGTTATGTGTCTAGGGCAATTATAAACATTATATTCTTTCAGTGCGGGGATCGACTTTAGACTCAGAATCTGACGTCTACAGACGTCAGATTCTGAGTCTAAAGTCAGTCCCCGCACTGAAAGGGTTATAATTAGGTGATAAATTCAACTTACCTGTTGGCAGGATTGAGATGGGTGTATATAGTATTGGTCAGTTATATGTGACTGTGAACCGTAATCTTCAGACAGAGTGTGTATCTTAGACTGCATGTGAAGCCAACTGATTCCTTACCCGGTTGTAATTGCTCAATGATTCATCTAATATTTATACCCGTCTGATTGATCCATAACCAAGAGAACAAACACCACTAACGCATTAGTCAGACAATGTCAATAAACATTTTAATCCCGGGGCACTACCAACTTACATTCAAACTTCTTTGTTTGAATTTGATAAAATATAGATACACATTTTTTCCTCTTATCTGATCGTTAAATCTGAAAAATCTAGAACGAACTGGCAAATATTGATGAAGGTAATGAATAATATTTATCAAGACTTAAAGAACCAATCTCTTTGATTGGTTAAGATAATTACATCTTCCTCTGCAAGGCTGGCTATTCCTGAGGTCGTAGACCGACCTTGCTGAAACAGGGTTGAATCCGCCTATTGGAGTGGGGACTTTCAAAAAATATTTTTTCTGTTTGACCCAAGTTTGACCTCTGGCATGAGTGTTGTTTTAATGTGGGGCCACTGTCTACGACACCGGCCCTATATTAAACAACACATGTCTGCTGGCCGAGTAGCTCACCGGAAACGTCTCAGACACAGACCACCACATCTCACCGCAACGTGCATGAGGGTTGAATTAATGGTGAGCCAACGTCGAAGACAGCGGGCCAACATTAAAAAGACATTTTTTGAAAAACTAATGAATATTCAATATCTAAATCTCCCTCCCTACCCCAATAGGTAGATGGTATGGCTAATTCAGCAAGGCTTGGCCTGACGGCCTCGCTGTGTCAAGACTTGCTGCCAGGAGGGTGGATAATTATAGCACATCCGGAAATGGACGACATGAGCATCCTAATTAACACTTAGGGCACCATAGCATTTTAATTGTTCACAAACATGTGCAAGACTAAATAATTTAGCCATTGCATCTGAATGTAAACAAAGGTGCCATGAAATTTTACTGTTAGTATTGTGTTAGCAGCTAAAAGTTATTAAGCAGACGTAGGACATATATCATAACATTCAACAGTATTTATAATTGGTTAGTTGTAACACCCTTCAACTTGTGTGCACTGAAGGGATGAGAAACAAATCAATATTAAAAGAGGGCAAGTTTTGTCGCGTGGGTATGGGGGTGGGGGGGGGGGGGTAGAATCATAGATAGTTTTGACACAATGGGTGGAATGGTAGGCCTATGTGATCTGTTGAAAATGGCACGTGCAGATGTGTGATAATAGGTCGATTTTCATCACCCATGGCAATAAAACTTCAAAATTACTTTTATATTCGACAACATTGCGAATGTTTCATTATACACCATCTACTAAAGTACATTTGTGAAATTACTGAGTATATAACAAAGTATATATCTTGCCAGGTACTGTTGCGTATATAAATAATACAAACATTACGAGATATCACACTATTCTCAAAGCGGTGGTGATTAAAAATATTGATAGAAAATCCAGTTAGTCTACTTAGGCCAGTCAACTCTTTCAGCGCGGGGACCGTCTTCAGACGTCAGAATCTGACTTCTAACGTCGATCCCTACACCGAAAGAGTAAAATATTTATAATGGCCGTAGACACATAACATAGGTATTTAAATAAAGTGCAAAGAGCTAGCTAAGACATTTATGATTATTTCAAATTAAAAAGAGACCATCTTGCTCTCTATAGTTTATACAAAAATATTTCAACGTTGGAAGGGTTAATTGCTTATGACAATACCTGCAGTGCTCGTTTGAAGTATCATATAGATCGTCAGCTCTAATCTGTGAGATCTAAAGACAAATCATCCTACCACTCGTCCTTGAATTACAATTACATGCATGTTACAGACGAATTATATAAATCGCACTGTTTATAGTTATTTGTCATAGTTTTCTTTAGTTTCGTCAAAGAGGCTCTATTCACCCGCCTTGAGCCCATGGTTCTATCCACTTTTCTACTATTTATGAAATCATCACTCGTTACGTCTATAATGGGGCGTTACCACTGATACACATACATTTAGACGATAAGGGACACACCATTAGATATCTGGGGGGGGGGGGCTATAGTTTTTGTTGCTTGCAAATTTTTTTTTTTACCTCCAAGTGAAAACAATTTTTTTTTTTTGGCGATCAACGTCCGACAATTTTTTTTATGTCTCGTCGAATGAATTTTTTTGTCGTATGCTTTCCCTATTATGTACGTTAACATTTGGTGTTTTTTTCTGATCAAAATATTTTTCATCAATTTCTACAACAAACTTTTATTTTCTGCCACATTTTCAACAAACTTTTTTTGTGACTTTTATTGCAACAAACTATTTTTTTCAATTTTTTTCTAGATCCCCCCCCCCCTCAGATATCAAATGGTGCGTCCCTAAGTAGTATTGACCATTAATTTTAGTTCTGTGTTTGATTTTGAATGATCAGCAATTACCTAGCTTAGAGTCATAAATACAATCTAAGCCGTGTGGTATCATCACATATTTTTCAGATTTGATTGGGGCTTGCCGATCGTCCAATGAATCAGAATATTATGATTTAAAAAGTATTATCACCTTATAAAACAGGGGAGAATCAAGAACATACCGTAATCCCCCAACGAAGACAATAACCAAAGACAAGCACACTTTCTAATTCCCTGCATCTCTTTAACTCACAAACAACATTCAAGCGAGGTGTCATCTAGTGAAAAGTTTCCAAGCTTCTGTTTTTTTTGTCTTGTACTATTGCCTGAAGATGCGAAATATGGGATTTTAATATGGGATTCAGGTGCCATAGGTAACCTTAAACGTACAACAAAGACATCCAAAGATAAAAAAAATTACTTATGTCACTTATTTATTATTATTATTATTATTATTATTCACCATATACAAGGTCATACATTCATACATTCAAATTATATTCTCTCTTTATAAAATCAAAATTAACATCAATTCCATTATAAATTTTGCATATTTAAAGCAATTTGTGATTCGCTCACTCCTTTAAAACAAGGCTAATACATCATAATGTACACATAAAATTTAAAATCTGCTCAAGTGTATTACAATGTATTTTTCCGTACGACGAAGAATTTGACAGCGAAAATAAATATCATTTTTAACTAGAGACAATATTGAAGAATAGCTTCTGTCCTTTATATTTAGAATCCAATGCTTGTATATACAAAAAGAAACCAAAGATACAGCATAGTTAAGATCACTTGTTAACTGTGTACCAAACACAATATCCTCGAGCTGAATATTTACTGAAAGAGAACGGTTTACTATATGCAAAATTTGCTTTGCGAGCTTACATTCATATAATAAATAGCTTATGCTGTCAATGTCATTACATTGGAAACATATAGATCTCACAGAATTATCCCACTTTGAAACCAACTCTCCGCATGCTAAAATTCTACTCAGCACTTTATAGTTAAATTCTGCAAGTTTGTTATCGAACATTTTTATTTTAAGAAAAAATGTATTTTGTCTTTCTTCTAAATTTAAATTAACAAACATGAGATTTTCCCATTTCTCTATATTCATCGGAGTGGAAATTTTATTTATTAACTTTATTGTAAAAATATTTCGTTTTATTTTTTTCGTTTATGTCTGAGGTTTCCTGGTCCATAGCTTCACTATCTGCTATATTCTGATATAAAGCTATAGTTGTAGCATCTATCACCTCTCTAACTTGCGTAATTTCAATTAAAATATTCCTTTTCTTCTTCACTTTAATAAAAATGTAATCCCCATCTAATTTGCCATTTAAATTTTTTAGATCCTTTACATATACAATCCCAGCGTCAATCCAATTGTTAAAGAAAAGAACTTGTTTAGCTGTATTTATTTTTAATAAAAAGTGTTCATTTCCCCATAATATCTGAGAATCGTCATTCTGTGCTTCATTTGTTAACATATATGCATCCAAAATTTGACAGTAAAAGGTCGAGAGTTTATTGTTTTTAATTAGTTTGGAGTTAAAATGCATTTGCAACAACAACTTAGAATTATCACAAAGACTAAACATATTTCGAGGTATAAAACACCAATCTTCATTGTTTAGAATTATCCGTTTAAACCATGCTGCTTTCAATGCTAGAAAGGGCGGGGGCCCTAGGGTAGTGGTTAGCACCGCTGCCTTTCACGCCAGAGTCCGGGGTTCGGTTCCCGGTTCTTCCCCATCCACGTGTGAAAGTTAGTATTGTGGGGAGCCTCCGTGACCGAGAGGTAGCGTGCTCGGCCTCAGACCGCCAGGGCCCGAATTTCGCATCCTGTGTCTGGAGGACAGTGTCATCTCAAACATCTCACCATCCTCAGGAGGTTCTCCTGGCCCAGTTTAGCCTATATGTGCACAAAGGTGGCCTAAAGCCCGATTCATTTCATTTCATTTCAATGCTAGAAAAAATGACTCAATATCTAACATATTCAGTCCACCTTCACTGACAGGGGCAATTAGAGTATAACACCTAATGCGATCGCGATTTCCCCATATAAATGTAAAACACAGTCTTTTCAGTTGATCTATATATTTTTTTTGTGAGCTGTAGTCTGAGCGATCAGAATGAGCTTGGGAATAGCAAGCATTTTTAGAACAGTATTTTTTTCCAGATAAAGTTAAATCTTTCTTCTTCCATGCATTAAACAGTTTTTCAAATTCTAATATTTTTTTCTCCCAATTCAGCGTATCACATAAAGCTCGATTGTGGCCTACACGTACACCAAGACACCTTATAGCTCCATTTATGGTACATGCTATACCATGTATAGTGCTATAGTTATATCTGCAATATACAAAGCTTCAGTTTTATCTAAGTTGAGGTCAAACCTGCAACACTTTTAAATTCCTTTAATAGTTTAGTGACGAGTAAAACTTCGTCAGTATTGCGCAGAAATAAAATCGTGTCATCTGCATATTGTGCAAGTGTAATCCGTTTCATTTTACCATTCATAGATATTGATAAACCACGTAGTTCTTGTTTTATATGTTCAGCAAGGACGTCTGTAGCTATTATAAACAACAAGGCGGATATAGGACAGCCCTGTCGTATTCCTCTAGACAGCGAAATTTCCTCAGATAACTAATGATTATTTTTGCAAATTATTTTAGAATCTACATAAAGTGTTTTTACACATGTGATAAACGTTGGGCCAAATGTATACTTGTTTAATGTTCGCCATATAAATTGCCATTCTATACTGTCAAAGACCTTTTTAAAGTCCAAACATAATAATAATCCGGTTTGATTAACAGACTTTGCATACGCAATCACATCTTGTATCAATCGAATATTCTGGCATATAGAGCGTCCTGGAACATAACCTGTTTGGTTCTCGTTGATTATATTAGGTAATATGGGTTTAATTCTGCTTGCAAGTATATGAGCAAGTATTTTGTAATCAGTAGTAGACAAACTTATAGGTCTGTAGTTTTTTCAAAAGATCCCCCTTTTTGAATATCAAAGATAACACTGAACGCTTTTGAGCTTCACAAAGCTCGCCTTCACTTATTGATCCGTTATATACATCTTATGTCACTTATATTCACTAAGACAATCTGAAATGTGCCGTTGTTTTTCCATTCAATCATCAGATATTGTGTGTGGGAAGTTTTCTGTCTGATTCGAATAAAAGCCGGTGGTAGCCGTTGATACCATTCGAAACAAATCGACCTCGTTCTGCAACCCTTGAACTGTATATCTTTCCAGCTGGCTTTCTAGTAAATGTATTTATGCGTTGGGGACTTCACGAGTTAGTGTTATTTTGTGAATGTCCATCTATACTTAGATGTTTTACTTAGGGTAATTCAGCACTAATTAGGGTCATTTCTGTAACTATCTAGAATAATATCTAGTTATCATATCTCTACTTTTTGGAACGGGAAACACAATGACGTGTATATTTTCTGTGTTCTTTGATTTCTGTTCACTTGAACGAGGAACAGATAAAAATTAGATTTTAATATATTTTATAATGATCAATAAAACGTGAAAATAGGTATATATGTAATATTACCTTACATTTTATATTTTAATTTCATATCCCTCAGCAAACAAACATCGTCCCCTTGGAGTTAAAAAGTGCTAAGCTGCCACTTTACAAAGTGGCAGCTTAGCACCTTCTAACTCCAAGGGGACGATATCCTTATTGTTGTATAATGTTAGTGATGTCTACACATATATTTATGTTTCGTTGGGTATTTGTTTTATTATTGTTTCTCCGGATTACTACCTATAATTCTCATGCCCTTATTAATTCTTATTTCTTTTTTTTCAGATTCCGGATTCCGGATTATATAGATTTCGAATTCTAACTGAGCCTGAGAGTGTTAGATACCGCATTGTATGTAAATGTGACAAATAGAAAAATGCCAGTCGAGAGGGTGAAAGACATTAGGATGACAATGCAAACTGGGCTATGATATGTCCCGATACTGATTTAAATCTTGTAGGAAAAAAGTGTTGTTTTTAATTTGCCTTGTCAATGACAGTCAGCCTGAAATCAGGTTGAATTCAGGATTTTTTCTGAAGATCGCACCAAATTAAATTATTATATTATTGCAAATCGTGTCGTCCCCCTAAGAGTAATAAATAGTATCTACCACTTTGTAAGGCTGCAGAGAAGACCATTCGATCGACAGAGCTCGGAATAATTGACAACGTATTGTTGTTGTTCTATATTTTCAGACACCAATCACATTCTGAAGATCCTTTGTATTAGCTTATGTGCTGTTTGGAAACCCCACTAATAATAATAATAATATGTTTATACTAATCTATATTTTAAGAATATAACCTAATTGCATATTTATATTTTGATATTCATATTTTTACAAATCTCCAACCACGCATGGAAGTATTGTGGAGAGCTTACTCAACAGAGAGATAGCGTGCTCGACCTCAGACCTGCAGGGTTTGCATTTCGAATCCTCTGTCTGGAGTGCATTGTCATCTCATTCATCTCACCATCCTCAGGAGGTTCTCCTGGCCCAATTTAGACTGTCTGTGCACAAAAGTGGCCTAAAGCCTGGTTCATTTAATTTATTTATCACGCATGGAAAGTATACAGACATCAAATATACATTAAAGGTAATTTTTCTCCTGAGTATTGACAGCGGAATGACTGAATCCACAGTAGTGGTTTGGCCCATCAACGGCCGGCGGCTGTGTTGAGCTATGATGATTGCAGCAAAACCAAAAGGCAGTATCTGCTTACTTGAAAAGTGAGCAGATACTGCCTTCTGGTTTTGCCCGGCTGAATAATACCAGCGGCGATCTTAACCCTTTCAGCGCGGGGACCGTCTTTAGACGTCAGAATCTGACGTCTGTAGACGTCAGAACCTGACGTCTAAAGACGGTCCTCGCACTGAAAGAAATACAAATGTATAATGGCCGTAGACCCATAACATAGGTATTCAAATGAAACGGAAAGAGCTAACTAAGACATTCATGATGACTTCAAATGGAAAAAAAACTTTGGTCTCTATGGCTGTTTATACAAAAATATTTCCGCGTTGTGAGGTTAAGCCACTTTTACGAGGTCCGCAATGTTTTTTCGTGCGTCCACGCCGCTCGGGTAAGCTGATTTGGGCCGTTTGCGCAGGAGGCTGGGCGGCCGCACCTGAACCTCTCTGTATAAATTTACATGCTTCTGGACCACATCTCCATTCCGCAAACAGCTGTAATGTAAAAGGGCAGCCCGACCCTTTTGTCTGCGGAGATAAATTAGAACTGCCATTCCGGGA
>OZ024904.1:76020668-76153168 GCA_964017125.1 Flabesymbios commensalis | reverse complement strand
CCAGGTGATATGCTAGACGTTATATTGGTATGAACTATACGTGTAATAATTCTAAAATTATGCTTTTAGCTGCGAAACAGAATGTGCTGCAAATGGGCTGTAAAACTTTGGCGGCTGATTTTTGGGGTATAATGGGATTAGTTTACAATCAGTAATATCCTTCTCCCGCCTATGTCAGTCCCAGTTGAAATTTCAATATCAGCTAACCTCCTCCTTTTGGATATAACTTATGATGTGATGAAAGAAAGAACAAAATATGATAAAGTAAATATGATAATAGGGTGCTCGGTTAGCCATGTAGTAAAACGCTGACTAGATGTTGCAATGATCAGAAAAAAACTTGTGACATACTATTCCTTGAACCTCTTCAGCGTGCGAACCGACTTTAGACGTCATAATCTGACGTCTAAAATCGATCCCCCCCCCCCCACTAAAAGAATTGAAAAATTTATAATAGCCGTACACCCATGACATATGTATTCAAATAAAGCTGAAATAGCCGACTCAGACTATTATGTTGATTTTAAATGCAAAAAAACCCTTTGGTCTCCATGGTTTATACAAAAACTTTCAGCGCTTTAAGGATGTTAAGGGGTAATGCTTAAACGGATTTTGCCAACGCCTAGTTTTATCCATATAGTTTCACAATCCTTCAAAGATGACCAAACACTTAATGAATGTTACCGTTTATAATAAAAAATCTTTAGTCCAGATAGTGTTTTATCAACATTACTGTTAGTCCATTTCATTTTAAACTTTCATACAACCATGTCATTGGCCTTTTATTAGCGTGACGTAACATTATGATTCTAAAGTAAATATTTTGTTTTCTCTTGTGTACATAATGATCCTTTGACGGTTATGAGACGGCTATGGTGGTTATTGATCCAGACTGTCCGGAATCAATTAACGTGTCTTCGATTTGTGAAAGATGGAAGAGCTTTTGAAGATACCTTGAAGATATCTCTGTATAGAAGATCAATCCTGGATCTGGCACTTAGTAAGACAGCAGCAACATTACCGGAATTAGATGTTGCGTGATGAGACAATTGTGAATAAGTGCCGGGGGCCTTTTATCTCTGTTATGTTAACCCCTTGAGTGCAGAGAATAAAAACATCCACAATTGACCAGGCAGTGGCAGCCAGAATTAATACTAAAAACAGCGATAATATGATTTGTGGTAGATGGACAAATTCATGTACAGGGAATCGTGTGAATGTTCCTCATTTTGATATTATTATTATTGTATTTCATTACTGGTACCATATTCAGCTGAGGATATTGACCAAGTAACCCTTTCAGTACGCCATCCATGTTATAATATGGTCTCATCACAAGTACTACATTATATCAAAGTCGCTTCAATTGAATGGAATATCATGCGCACGACCGGTTTAACCCTTTAACCGCCGGTACCGCATATATACGGATTTTCATTTTTTATTAGCACATTAAGTACCACCTTTTAAACATGTTAAAGATAAAATGTGATATCAACCAGCAATATTTGAAAACAGTCGACCTCCATTTTGTCAAATCTGAATAATTTTCACTCACTTGAAGTTGTGGATCGCGTCAGCGAGACACAACTTCAAGTGGGTGAAAATTCAGATTGAATAATTTGGCGGTTAAAGGGTTAAAACACATACATTTATTCTGGTTCACGTTACATTGGGTATTCCAGAAATGATTTAGAAATACAGGCGGAGCATCTCATTCAAAACATTCCGTTATTAGAGTAAAGGTTACGGCAATATGCTGTCCTTTAGCTTTGCAGAGCAGTTTATCCCAGCTAGCACAGGTCGTTGAACCAACATTGGGTCAACGTCTTGTGTTAGCTATGTGGGTGCGTGTCTGCAAAGGTGGCACTCCATCACGTCTGTCGCCGGCAGCGCTATCAAAGCCTGCATCAAAAATACAAACATCATCCCTTTGTCCATTCTGTTCCCCTTCATTCCCATATGCTTTTTGTTTTGGAGATCTCGGAGCCAAGCGTTCGCTTCACGCAGGGCCAACGTTATCACGTTGGCCCTGCGTGAAGCGAACGCTTGCTCTGTTGCTGGTTCTACAATGGCTGATTCAGCTATTTGGGAACCTCCACGTGGACATCAGCTCATTTAAATAACATCATTAATTTTAATAAATGTAGGTAGCAGCCTGAGCTCCCGGTGGAGTGTCTGTGTGCGTAGAACATCGGCCTACTGTACTTTATAACATGGATCTAGATATATCTGTATAACATAGTCAGGAAATGAAATGAAATGAATGGGGTTTTAGGCCACCGTTGTGCACATATAGGCTCAACTGGGCCAGGAGAACCTCCCGAGGATGGTGAGATGATTGGGATGACACTGACCTCCAGACACAGTATTCGAAATTCGAGCCCTGGCGATCTGAGGCCGAGCACGCTACCTCTCGGTCACGGAGGCTCCCCACAATACTGGCTTTCACACGTGGATGGGGAAGAAACATTTTTGTTTCTTTTAAACCGCCGAGACCGGGAACCGAACCCCGAGCTCTGGCGTGAAAGGCAGCGGTGCTAACCATTACCCTAGGGCCCCCGCCCAACATAGTCAGGAGGACAGTGTCATCTCAATCATCTCACCATCCTCAGGAGGTTCTCCTGGCCCAGTTTAGTCTATATGTGCACGAAGGTGGCCTAAAGCCCGATTCATTTTTTACATGTGAGATACAAATGTATAATTCAAATTGGAGTGTATTTTCTAAACAATTAATAATAAGTGAATTAATTTAAAAGACTTAGGCTGTTTAGTGATGTTTTCATGATATTTTTATTTGGAAATAAGTTTATATGCATTATTGTTGTTTTGCCTGTCCGTTTAATTTTGTCAATATATCCATCTATCTATCTCTATACATGTATATACATAATTTCTTTAGACAAATTTTAATCATTTGTTTTATAGTTGTTACTATTTAGGCTTTGTTCTATTTTCAGACCAGCCAGTTCCCAAATGTGAGCACGTCTAGTCTTCCGATCAAATGACATATTAAATCAGCGCAGTGTCGCCATCTATTGAATAGTTGGATAATATGATTTTATTTCAACAGATCATAGGGCCAATACATAATGATGAATTGCTACATTTGAAACTGATTTCATAAAAACTATCAGTAGACACTGTATGCGAACACCCGATGGGGCCTTCTGACGACCGAGTTCCACCTTCCGACATCTGACTTCCGTGTTCCAGCATCCAACTTTGATCCTGCTTCGACTTTCGACTTCCAACGTCTGAATGCTGACTTCTGAGTTACTACTTCCCACGCTTCCGAATTCAAACATACACATTTTTAATGCCAATTTCAACTTTCATATTGATAGTACGTTACTTATTATCTTGGATAGGACTTATGTGTTCTTAACCCTTTCAGGCCTGAGTTTACGATTGTCATCTTCACCCACTACAAGCCGCGAATTGCTGTCGCAATTCTCGACTTGTAGTGGATGAAGATGATTTGAAGTGGTTTAAAAATTAGAGAAAATTGTCATGTATTAGTAAACCAGTTTCATGGATGGTTTCCGTTCTAAAACCCTTATTTGTAGGAAAATTAGGTCTGTTTTCATGGATGTAAAATGATGCTTCAATGCATCGTGAGGGCTCAAAGGGTTAATTCCGGCATCTGAACTCGGACATTCGAGCCTCGATGATTACAGTACCGACTTCCAGCCTCCGAATTCTGTTTTCTGAGCTCCGATTTCATACATCATCTGGCTCTAGCATGAAACTCAGATTTCGGAAATTAGAAGACAAATGCGGAAGTTGAAAGCCGGAAATCAGAAGCTAGAGATCAGAGGTCGGTACCCCGTGCTATTGGTACTCGCAGATTGGTAATATATGACACAAAATCAACCTGCAAATAAAATAACAGTTGCAATTCCATGTTGTATGGTAATTCAAACCCCTAGCGAAGTCTTCAGAACTACTCTGCATAACGTAATTCTCCATTCTAATTTAAATCAAGTTTTAATGCTCGATAGCTACGTTTTAGCCCACTGGGATCGATTTCCCTGAACCCGAAAGTAGTGAGCGACGATTGTTTTTGACGTCATGAGGTGACTTTACTGAGTTTAGTGCATGTAACTGTTGTAACATGTAAATGTTGTTTCACAACACATATGCAAATAGTTCGACCTCAGTTAACACGGAAGCCGGTCTGAACGCTGCCTGAATGCCGAGACAAGATTACAAATTCTGACCCACTGGCGTGCCAGCTCCTGGCTAACGTCACACATCATCACGATTACCTCAGCTTCATGCACAGCAAACACGAGGACTTGACCCAATGTAGTTTCAATATTGGCCAACCGCCTACGGCGCAGGTCTAACATTGGGTCAAGTGCTTATGTTTGCTGGGATGTAGACCGGCGTGTACAATCATGTACATTTACGGAAACACGAGAATTTCACCGGGTACCGCTTTATTGTTAGGCCAGCACCTACATACAAAGCCAAAAGGCAGTATCTGCTCACTTTTCAGTATTTTGGACAAACTTCACAACTACACAGTGTTGAAAAATGGTTCATTATCGCCTATTAAACTCAGCACCGACACTCAACTATAGAGGTAAGTGTTCAATTAGTTATTACGAAATGAGTGTACATATTTTTGAGGTGATATATTGCGAAAGAGTTTCTTTGTACACACTGGGCTATAATAAAGGTTTCGGTCATTCAGTATGAGCGATAAAATGTGATTACTGAATGACGGAGGGGTACAATAGAAATTATTTACATATATTGTAAACCGTAAGAGTATAGTCGCATAATGGCCATATCAAAGGATAATGAGCTGATCGCTTGCTAACGATGGCATGCCCATCGTCCAGCTATTGCTAACATTATTTTCAGATGCATTTTGTTAGCTTCACAGAGCGTCGTGGACCTGTGCATAAGATATTTTTTTTTTTTAGGTCAGAGTCAATAGTGGATGAACGTTGTGTGACGTAATCTGGTGCCCAGATAAAGTGTAGATTTTCGTTCTTCATTTTTCCTTCTAATTTAGGCCCTATAACTGATACTTTGTGGTTTAAAAATTTATGAAAATGCACATTCCTCCAGGGTTAACATGCTTATTTTAAAACGAATTCCCACCGCCTCCCCTTTTCGGCCGTCTAAAAGACTAGAAAACTTTGATCAGGTTTTTCTTATGCTATGTTAGTTGTATCTTTATGCTTAATTGTGAACTATATGTTAATCATGCTGAAAATTCACTACATGCAAGCAATTTAAATGTAGTGAAAGATGTGATGTTATTTAACCATTTTTTTCAAATTAACAAATAAACAAATAAGCTAAAGAAAATTATTTGGTTGTCATAGCAACCAGCGTGCGGTGTCACCCCACGTGCGGTGACATTGCATAATTTTATCCATAGTTTTTTTTGTGCAATGTTGCCCCACATGCGGTAACATTGCATAAGTTAAGATGCAAGAACATTGCATATTATTGCATAATGTTAAAAAGTTTGTTGTCTTGTAATTTTATCTTCAAGTTCAATAATTAAAATGTCGCCAGACGACCATATCCACCAAACCATGTGTGTTTGTTTTTATTTGTGTGCTATTATTGTTGCGAACATAACTGATACTTTGTGGTTTAAACATTTATGAAAATGCACATAATAGGTCATTGTGACCTAATTATACTTTGATTATATTGTTAAACATACATGTACTAAACTGAAGTTTTTATTAAGTCGTTTTGTTCTGGTGGTTCTTAATTTAAAATTGTTATCTTCTCTGATTAATCTTCACACAATTGTAGGCTAACATTTGTGTATTATGGTAGCTGATTATTACAATAATTTAGGTTTATTAAAAAAATTGCTAAATAAGTGATAGCTGAAAGTAGGTGGGTCGTCACAATTGGTTGGGCATATAGATTGGCCATCTGATTTCTTCATCCACTACACATTCTAAAAATATTATTTTCAATTTTTCACACCTAGATTCATCTCTTCTGACAAGTCATTTCACGGCTTTCTTCATTCTGTCATTGGTTTGAAAGAAAACTGTTTATTTATCATCTTTCGTAATGTACAGCATAAAGGATATGTATATTTTTTATTACCCTCGTAGCGTTGTAGGGAGATCAGTGAAGGAGTCAGAGATGGTAGACATTATTAATTTTATTTAGATGGTCAGTTGTTCAGCGAGGGAATAAGAGGAAAGAAAAAATAAGCTATACGTGCACACATCATAATAGCCCAAGCACGAATGATAATAATAACATATTCACTTCATAATACTACGTGCTCACGTCTTGACCCTTTGCCTGCTGATCACGACTATTGTCGTTTTTAACCTGTTTTATTAGTCGAGCAAATTACAAAATATTGGGAAAGAAATGGGTGTTCAAAAATCAAGATTTGTAAATGTTTGGTCTTAAATTAAACAAATATGAGTAATTTTCAACTACTTGAGGTTGTAAATCGCGGTAGCGAGATACAACCTCGAGGGGCTGAAAATTTAAATAAATTAACTTGGCAGGATAAGGGTTAACAGATTTTGTGTAGGCTACATTTTAACTGTACATGTAGGCCCTACACGTAACAATAGTCTGTAGACACGTTATCATACTACGTGCTCAAGTCATATTAATAGTTTTGTGCATGTTTTAATTTAAATATACATACATACATACATACGTCAAATTAGTCGACGCGCAAGTCACCATACTACGTTCGCACGTCATGATATTTTAGTGTACGTTTTAATTATACATGCAGATTTCACATTAGTCAGTGCGCACGTCATAATATTTTAGTGCTTGTTTTAATTATACATGCACACTTCACATTGGTCATTGCGCACGTCATAATATTATAGTGCATGTATTACATATACATGCAGATCTCACATTAGTCAGTGAGCACGTCATAATATTTTAGTGCATGTTTTAATTATACATGCACACTTCACATTGGGCAGTGCGCACGTCATAATATTTTGTGTACTTTTCAATCATACATGCACATTTCACATTAGTCAGTGCGCACGTCATAATATTTTAGTGCATGTTTTAATTATACATGCACACTTCACATTGGTCAGTGCGCACGTCATAATATTTTAGTGCATGTTTTCATTATACATGCACATTTCACATTAGTCAGTGGGCACGTCATAATATTTTAGTGCATGTTTTTATTATACATGCACATTTCACATTAGTCAGTGCGCACGTCATAATATTTTTGTGCATGTTTTAATTATACATGCACACTTCACATTGGTCAGTGCGCACGTCATAATATTTTAGTGCATGTTAATTATACATGCAGATTTCACATTAGTCAGTGAGCACGTCATAATATTTTGTGTACGTTTCAATTATACATGCACATTTCACAATTAGTTAGTGCGCACGTCATAATAATTATTTTGGTGCATGTTTTAATTATACATGCACATTTCACATTAGTCAGTGCGCACGTCATAATATTTTAGTGCATGTTTTAATTATACATGCACATTTCACATTAGTCAGTGCGCACGTCATAATATTTTAGTGCATGTTTTAATTATACATGCACAGCGGGATTCTGTTGAATGTGTCTTTAGTAGGCCAGTGTTGTATTATGTCGGGTTATGTTTATCCAACTGTTAGATGGCGCCTGTGTGTTTATATTGAATTGAAAGCTACGAAATAGTATAACATAGATGGATCTTGTCCCTTAACCATTCGGTAAGAATGATTCATCATCGTATTTACCTGTGTAAATATTGTTTATAAACGAGTTGAGACACCCTGATGTAACACATATTGCTGTACCAAAGATCTTGAAGAAGACTATTGCATTAGATCATTCAGATGATTCCTCACTCCCGTCTGTTAAAGTTGACACCCAATGCAACTCCACTACAGGAAATATTTCACACTGCTCTTCAATTGGGAGCGGAGCTAAAAGATTCACCAGGGCATGATACTAGTTGGCGTGGTATCGACATGGATCATGTTTTAGATGTTCTACCAAATAGTTTCTACCTTTTCTTAAGTGTTTTGTTTGGTGAGGGGAATATCCTTGAATTAGAAGAACAAGATAATTCTTTGAAAGTAAGAATATGTAGCATTGCTCAAGATATAGTCTTCACTGCTTCTAAAAGTAGAAAACTTACATGAAAGCACGTGAACCTTGGCCTGGCTCTTCATCAGGTTGCACGTTCAGAAAAAATGGTAAACATCTTTCATGCAGACGGTCATACAGTTGGAATTAATACACTTCTTAGAATTGACTCATCAATAGGCAATGTTATTTTACGTAGATATGAACAGAATGGTTACATATATATTCCAAATGGTCGTATAATACTTTCATCATTTGACAACATCGATGTTTTAGATGAGAGTATAGATGGGAAAAATACGTTCCATGCCACACGATGTGTTTTGTAGCAACGTGGGCCACCGTCACCACCAGACTGTAAAAACAGGAAGAAATAGAATACCTGATCGGAAACTACTAGAGAAATTTGACACTATCGACATCGCACATGTATACACTGGTGCAAGGCCAAATCCAATCATAACTTAAACCAGAAATATGGGACATAGGAAACGGATGCCAAGCCATTTCAGATCTTTCAAACAAAGTTTGGATATTGGTTCGTATATGCAACCTAGATGAGCAAAAGGTTCCATCAAGGGCAGCTTTCCATGCTGCATGTGGTGTTTCTGGAGCAACAGTAACAGTTGTTGGGATGATGCCGATATTACAGGCCAATGCTGATAAAAACAATACTGTGGTGACCATTTTGAATAAATTCCAGGAGATGATGCATCATCTCGGCCCGAAATATGTTGTGATTGTCGGAGATCAACCTCTCTATAGCAGAACAAAATAACTATAATGGTCAAACCATGATAAATATGATAATGTTGTAGTAATTATGGGTGGCTTGCACAGCTTAATTAATTTTATAAAGGCCATTAGCCAGCATATGGAAAATGTAGGTCTAGATGATGTCTCTGTGGAGTCTGGCGCATTTGCACAAAATTCTACAAGTGCTATGATGGAAGGTAAAACATATTATCGAGCTGTTCGGGGGCATGTGATGGCATATGAAGCACTTTGTTGGATCAAAAGGAAATTATTTCAGTCATGGGCTAGAGAAAGATCATCATTGCAAGACCTAGATAATGAAATAAAACTATTGCAGATAAACACATTGAAACAGTGGATATAGAAATTAGTGAGCAAGTTTTAAAGCTGTGAAAAACATTGCAAGAAAGTGTCATAACAAATGGATTATGGATTAAATTCAACAAAATCTTTAATGAGGACCCAAACTATTCATATTAGCTTGTTAAAATTATGCTTCACTTCATCCGAGCCCTCATAATTGGAGATAGGAAATTACATCTGCAAACTTTTGCAAAAATGTTAACTTGGTCTAGCACATATGATCACTCCAGCTATGTTCAGTGAGCCCCAGTATATTATGCAGAGTGCTCCTGAAGTATATCAATAATTTGTGGGAGGCAATTTTGCTGTTAAGAAAACTAATGGAGCATTCAATCAGATTCCCATTGACCAAGCGACTGAGTGGGTCAACAAATTGTGTAACTTGTCCAACGGCATTATTGGTATCACCAAAACTGACAGTGCTCGAGAGCGTTTCTGCATCACATGGGGAGAGAGGGCTTTTATTTCTGAAGCAACAAAGTATCTGCTCGGCATCGGAGATGAAGACGAATCTCTCACAGCTCGCAAAGATAGTTTTTTGTCTAGAACATCAAAAGGAAGAAGCTGATGTCAAGTCACAAGTCTTGTTGACCAGTTCGAACGATTTGGCATATTTTCTGTATGTAGACCAAAAATTGCTGCCGTAGATGAAGTCAACACTACAGAGGCCTCTGGTCATTTGTTATCTCTGACCACAAAATTTTATGATGTAGCAACAGAAGATAAATACAAAATACATGTGGTCAGGGAATATGTTTCTACACGCATCGTTGAGAGGAACATCCCTTTTCTTTGCTCCAATGAAGAGACAAAACTCTAAAAAAATTTCAATTATGTACAACTGGGAATGTAAAAAAAGTTGTGAAAGCAGACAGACGTCTGATGCTGCTGTTTCATCTCCCTATGTATAAAATGTTATGGTTGGGGCATACGTTCTAGTCGATGGACATGCACTAAATCAAAATCTGGGAAAGCCAGAAGGTTGTCGAATCTCTTCAGATTATGCAGACATATTTTCAGAATCAGGATTTTCCCATTTCAGTCAAGGAGCAGCAATGGTAGATGTAGTATTTGATAGATACTTCGGAGCACAATCCATTAAATCTCAAACAAGAGTCAAGCGAGGATTACGTGCAAGAAGACAATCCGCAAGTTGTGAGTAATGGCTTGGTACCACTGCCTCGAGTATGGGCACAATTTGTTTCACTAACCGAATTAGTTTTGGAAGGAGGCTTTGTCTGCACAGAGAAACCTTCATCGTCCAGGCGAGAAAAAGGTTCTTGCATTGACCTATGACCACGAGGAGGCTGATGCACCAATCATCCTACATGGTTTAGAAACAGCTAAGAGAGGCTATGATCATATTATGTTTTTCTGCATAGACACTGATGTATTGCTGCTCTTGTTGAACTTCTTTGGTAGAATTGATCACATTGTATGGAACGATGTTGGTATCCAGTGTATACCATATAGTAGGTATGTTAACTGCACAAAATAGGGTGTTTACTTCAGATCATGATGCAAATTTAATGTTTCCTTTGGCAATAATGTACCTTAGGTCCATAGGGAAACATTTATCCAAAGACACAAGCGCTATCCGGCCTAAAATCGGAAATATTTACATTTTTTTTTCAAAATGGCCACCAAAACAAAAAAAAATGCTACTATTTTCAATTCTACTATAGCTGCAATGACCATTTTGATGCTAAAGTCGATAATTTCAGTTCAAGGATATATAAGAAGCATGTGTACTTTTACTATGAATAATCCTATTCACATAAAAAATAATGGTAAACAAACACTCGTAATTGCGTTTATTTTGCCTGGTTCCGTTCACAATCCATGACGTGAGAAAGCACTTTACATCCACATAGGGACATGCACGACCGCCTCTGTACACATTTTTGCAAGGGGCTTTGCAGTTTCGCATTGACAAATTGAAAATTCTTGTAAATCTCGAGAAATTATGGATGCTGTTGTATACCGGAGCTGGAGCGAAGCTGGTCAAAATTAACTTTAATATGCCTGATATCTGGCAAACCGTGCCAGATGGCTAGACTATTAATATAAATCAAAACGTGTGGTTTTAGGTAGGGATATTCCCTGCAAATTTTTAACCTGATCAAATTAAAAACGGCCGACTTTCGGCCATAATTACCATTAATGTGGCTGATTGATATCTGACAAACCGTACCAGATAGCTAGACCAATGCTATGGAACAAAATGTGAGGTTTCAGAAAGGGATATCCCCTGAAAAAATATCAACTTTATCAGATTCAAAATGGCAGACTATCAGCCAGGCTGACAGCCATAATTAACTTTAATATGCCTGATATCTTGCAAACCGTTCCCGATAGCTTAACCATTACCATGAAACAACATGTGCGGTTTCAGGTAGGGATATGCCTTGAAAAATTTCAACTCGATCAAATTCAAAATAGCCGCACATTGGCCATACTTTACTTTAATATGCCTGATATCTGGTAAACCATGCCAGATAGCTAGACCATCACTACAAAACAAAATGTATAGGTTCAGGTAGGAATATGCCCTAAAAACTTTTAATTTGGCCGACTATCTGCCATAGCTAACTTTAATATGCGTCATATCTGGCAAACCGAGCCAGATGGCTATACCATTATGTATAAAAAAATGTGCAGTTTCAGAGAGGGGCATAGCCTAAAAAATCTCAACTTGATCAAATTCATAATGGCCGACTTGGGGCTAGTATTGCCATAAATATGGTTATTATCAGGAAAAATATGCCATATAGCTAGACCATTACTATGAAACAAAATACGTGGTTTCGGGGAGGGATATTGCCTGAGAAATGTCCAATTTGATCTAATTAAAAAAAAATGGCCGACTTGTGATCATCATTGACCTCAATATCTCTAATATACATGGCATACTGTGCTAAATTAGGTAAACCATTACTGTAAAACAAAAAGTGAGAGTTCAGGGAAGGATGCACCCTTAATAATTTCTCTCAGGCGAACGGCTGGCCTCTTGTTTCTGTATGCATTGATCTAAGTATGACCAGGAAATAATCATCATTCAATTATGTTTGAGGGGATTTCTATCCGTTTCTTGGCCAGAGAAAAAAGTGGTTGATCTGCAACCATAACAGGGGTCTGATTAGTTTTCAAATACTTGATTGTGGTACGGAGAATTTTCATTGCATGCTAAGCCATAGTTGGGCTGGTGGGAGACTCCATAAACAAGGTCAACATGTACGATTAAGATGGTGGGAATGGAGGTGGTTCTGTAATGCTGGCATGGTACGAAGCCCAAGAGATCCATTCCCCATCTTCAAGGTTATCTTTCTCTAGAAGTTTATTGACATCGTCCAACCACGGGTAGCCATCTTCGATACTAGTTTTGGTGACAGGTTGGGAAACTGGATAAGAATGACTGAGTAATGAGAGGAAGAATATGGGAAACTTCGGCATGAATGTGATAGGGTGATATCTAGATTCATCGTTCTGTAACAAGCAACTAAATATTTCACATGTTTTTTGTCCCTTTTCTACTGGATCTAGGCTGTTATGAGAATTTTACCTTTGCTGGTATTCAGAAGAAAAATGCTGTTGAATGCTTATGTGTGTACCATGGAGGGAAGATGTTGCTGTGGTCGATGATGGGTTATGGAGGATATTATCAAAACCACCTGTAGTAAAACACCCTTGATGGCCTGAGGTGGAACAGCGACACCAATCTGTTCCAAATGTTGTATTATTGAATTTGTGACATCTGTGCTAAATGTTCTCAGTCTGTCGTATGATACACACAGTCATCGTTGATGCATGGTTTGCAGTAGAGAAGCACTACCAGTATGAAGATGAAGCTTAAGTGCAACATAATAAAGAGATGCCGGTGTTTCTCTCTCTCTCTCTCTCTCTTAAATGACGAGGACCGCTGCCAGGGTTTTTGTATATATGCCTCACAGAGTTTAATATAAATGCCTGATCCATCAGCTGAGCACATTGCTCAACTTTTTATCTAAACCAAATGGTGCAGCTTTTCTCGTTTTCTCGTTTCTTTTTGTTTCCTACATCACCACAGAAAAAACATAAAGGCTCACTGTATGATTTTGATGGTATATGTGACGTTTTTGTTGAAGACTGCATCTCTGCTGAGCCGCCGTGTATTCACCGATTCGTGATGTTTATCAAACGTTTTGTTTATCAATTGCATGTTTGCAACTTTTATGCTGCACTACATATTGTAGTTCTCACCACCAGAACTACGAGAAATACCACCACTATTACAAATTTTACCTAAGACTACGAAATCAGGCAACTCGTCTTAGAATTCGTTCAACTCAAAAATATTGTCTGTTACTTCTTTGTAACATGCAATTAGTAGTTTTATGACCTTGACAAATGAAACACGACATCCAGTCCATCGTATCCATGGGGGCATTTGTGCTTTTACATAAACTTATAGAAATTTACAATAATAAAGTATAGTCAAACAGGAATTAATATCTCATAGTTTAGCCTATTATTTCCAGGGATGTTGCAATAGTACTGTAGATACACCTAGGCCTACTAGACTGGTTTTTCAGCATAAGCATATTTGCTATATGAACATTAAAAAGTAGCTTAGGTTATTACGACGTTTTCTGTATAGACGTTTATGACGTCTCAATAAAAAAATCTTATAATATCTTATTTGGAGCACAGTGTACATGTACATTGAGCACTAGTCTATGCACTAGACAGAAAAAAGTGGACATATATTGTCTTATATTTCTTATAATTTGGAATCGTATACGATGGAAGTAATGTTGCCTTTAAGCCATTGGTGGCTGTGTTAAGCTAAAAAATATCTTTATTTCCTTTCTTGTAATTTCATTTCTTGACCATTTAAAGTACTTTTGGACGCCAAATTGTAATTTTGTACAGGACAGATATGAAAATAGCGATTTTTGTGTTTTTTTGGCGGCCATTTTTAAAAAATGCAAATATTTGGAATACGAAGGCCGATCTCACTTGTGTCTTTGGATAGATCTTTTTATATGGCCTTAAGGTAACTCCATGCCAAAGGAATCGTTTGCATCATGACTTGAAGTCAAAAATCACTTAACCTATCCACTAATATATAAAAACCTGCCACAGGATGTACACACAAAGTTTCTAGGCTTTCATGCGCTTAAAAGGTCACATACCACATCATCATTTGCTGGATTTGGAAAGAAAAGCTGTTGGAAAATGTTCATTCAGCCCCTTTGCTTCGTGATGACCCTTTTTGGCCAGATGAATAATTCATATGTTATTTGTACATGGCTCCCGATGTTAAAGTGGCGTTGAACAAGCCAGGGCTGACATATTCAGAAAAGGAAAGAATGAGCTATTCCTGGGCTATTAAACTACATGTCTGTGTTGTTGGTTTGCTTGTAACAAACATTTGCCATGTGTTGAAATGATAGCACATGTTGGCTGGCTGACTATTGAGACGCTGGCCAAACAACAACCAAAACATTGACCCAATGCTGGTTTGATTTTAGGCCACCGTCTACGACAGCATTGAGTTAACGGCTCGTGTTTGCCGAGATGTATCTGATAGATCTGTGTTAAGGGGAATCCGGTGATTGGCCACTTTTCCCGGAAGACATCCGAGAAATGAATACCAGGCCAGACATCACACCGGTGTTTGACATGGCTAGACAACCGGCAAAGCGAGAGGTACTGCCGTGCAAAGCCAAAAGGCAGTACCTGCTTACTTACAAGCAAGCATGTACTGCCTTTTGGCTTTGCAGAGCATGAAAAATCTCACGTGGTTACCGCTGTCTCCGAGACTACCCGCGAGAACGCTCCTCAGACTCTGCTCTGCAAAGCCAGAAAGGCAGTATCTGCTTACTTGTAAAGTAAGCAGATACTGTCTTTTTTGGCTTAGCACGGCTTCTCTCATACATCAGCCAGTGACAAGGTGACAATTGCTGGGAGTGGGGAGCGGTCAAATATCAACCCCCTGAACCTGTGTCGTCTGTCACTGCCATGAATGTAAACCCTCACGGAAAATAGCTGATCCCCGCATTAACTGCACACCTAGAACAATGCACTTCATGTTTGATCTCACATAGGAGTAGAGGAAACCATTTCAACTGAGAAAGTAGAAACGAAACCAAAGGAATGTGGCTGGTGTATATGATTGAGTCCCCATCCCACTCTGTGGGAGGGACTTAATGTGTTTGCTTTGCGAGAATTGTTCGCATGATTGTAGGCGAATGCGAACAAGGAGCCGTCCACAAACACTATTTGGCTGACCATTTTCTGCCGAGGACATGCTCGACGAGCCATCCTTTACTAGTTATGTATGTAAATAAGGATGTGGAATGAGAAGAGCAGAAATGTTGCTTACCGCAAGGAGCACAGCAATCAGTGAGGGGGCCTCAGAGGGGGGTGGGGGGGTGACAAGATTTTGAACAACGGGCCATGGAGAATTAATAAATATAACCGTCAATAGTTATTAATAACAGGAGTAGAACCTTATTTTCCATTTCATTATTTTTTGTTTTGCACGAGCGGAGTTCTAGGGCATCGCTGTAAAATTAATTGTGTAATATTATAAATTGCAATGCGCCGCCATTCTTTGAAAATGATATATATTTTTTTTAAATTGAGTTTAAATTATTGTTGTCTAGATCAACTTTATCAGATTCAAAATGGCAGACTATCAGCCAGGCTGACAGCCATAATTAACTTTAATATGCCTGATATCTTGCAAACCGTTCCCGATAGCTTAACCATTACCATGAAACAACATGTGCGGTTTCAGGTAGGGATATGCCTTGAAAAATTTCAACTCGATCAAATTCAAAATAGCCGCACATTGGCCATACTTTACTTTAATATGCCTGATATCTGGTAAACCATGCCAGATAGCTAGACCATCACTACAAAACAAAATGTATAGGTTCAGGTAGGAATATGCCCTAAAAACTTTTAATTTGGCCGACTATCTGCCATAGCTAACTTTAATATGCGTCATATCTGGCAAACCGAGCCAGATGGCTATACCATTATGTATAAAAAAATGTGCAGTTTCAGAGAGGGGCATAGCCTAAAAAATCTCAACTCGATCGAATTCATAATGGCCGACTTGGGGCTAGTATTGCCATAAATATGGTTAATATCAGGAAAAATATGCCATATAGCTAGACCATTACTATGAAACAAAATACGTGGTTTCGGGGAGGGATATTGCCTGAGAAATGTCCAATTTGATCTAATTAAAAAAAAATGGCCGACTTGTGATCATCATTGACCTCAATATCTCTAATATACATGGCATACTGTGCTAAATTAGGTAAACCATTACTGTAAAACAAAAAGTGAGAGTTCAGGGAAGGATGCACCCTTAATAATTTCTCTCAGGCGAACGGCTGGCCTCTTGTTTCTGTATGCATTGATCTAAGTATGACCAGGAAATAATCATCATTCAATTATGTTTGAGGGGATTTCTATCCGTTTCTTGGCCAGAGAAAAAAGTGGTTGATCTGCAACCATAACAGGGGTCTGATTAGTTTTCAAATACTTGATTGTGGTACGGAGAATTTTCATTGCATGCTAAGCCATAGTTGGGCTGGTGGGAGACTCCATAAACAAGGTCAACATGTACGATTAAGATGGTGGGAATGGAGGTGGTTCTGTAATGCTGGCATGGTACGAAGCCCAAGAGATCCATTCCCCATCTTCAAGGTTATCTTTCTCTAGAAGTTTATTGACATCGTCCAACCACGGGTAGCCATCTTCGATACTAGTTTTGGTGACAGGTTGGGAAACTGGATAAGAATGACTGGGTAATGAGAGGAAGAATATGGGAAACTTCGGCATGAATGTGATAGGGTGATATCTAGATTCATCGTTCTGTAACAAGCAACTAAATATTTCACATGTTTTTTGTCCCTTTTCTACTGGATCTAGGCTGTTATGAGAATTTTACCTTTGCTGGTATTCAGAAGAAAAATGCTGTTGAATGCTTATGTGTGTACCATGGAGGGAAGATGTTGCTGTGGTCGATGATGGGTTATGGAGGATATTATCAAAACCACCTGTAGTAAAACACCCTTGATGGCCTGAGGTGGAACAGCGACACCAATCTGTTCCAAATGTTGTATTATTGAATTTGTGACATCTGTGCTAAATGTTCTCAGTCTGTCGTATGATACACACAGTCATCGTTGATGCATGGTTTGCAGTAGAGAAGCACTACCAGTATGAAGATGAAGCTTAAGTGCAACATAATAAAGAGATGCCGGTGTTTCTCTCTCTCTCTCTCTCTCTTAAATGACGAGGACCGCTGCCAGGGTTTTTGTATATATGCCTCACAGAGTTTAATATAAATGCCTGATCCATCAGCTGAGCACATTGCTCAACTTTTTATCTAAACCAAATGGTGCAGCTTTTCTCGTTTTCTCGTTTCTTTTTGTTTCCTACTTCACCACAGAAAAAACATAAAGGCTCACTGTATGATTTTGATGGTATATGTGACGTTTTTGTTGAAGACTGCATCTCTGCTGAGCCGCCGTGTATTCACCGATTCGTGATGTTTATCAAACGTTTTGTTTATCAATTGCATGTTTGCAACTTTTATGCTGCACTACATATTGTAGTTCTCACCACCAGAACTACGAGAAATACCACCACTATTACAAATTTTACCTAAGACTACGAAATCAGGCAACTCGTCTTAGAATTCGTTCAACTCAAAAATATTGTCTGTTACTTCTTTGTAACATGCAATTAGTAGTTTTATGACCTTGACAAATGAAACACGACATCCAGTCCATCGTATCCATGGGGGCATTTGTGCTTTTACATAAACTTATAGAAATTTACAATAATAAAGTATAGTCAAACAGGAATTAATATCTCATAGTTTAGCCTATTATTTCCAGGGATGTTGCAATAGTACTGTAGATACACCTAGGCCTACTAGACTGGTTTTTCAGCATAAGCATATTTGCTATATGAACATTAAAAAGTAGCTTAGGTTATTATGACGTTTTCTGTATAGACGTTTATGACGTCTCAATAAAAAAATCTTATAATATCTTATTTGGAGCACAGTGTACATGTACACTGAGCACTAGTCTATGCACTAGACAGAAAAAAGTGGACATATATTGTCTTATATTTCTTATAATTTGGAATCGTATACGATGGAAGTAATGTTGCCTTTAAGCCATTGGTGGCTGTGTTAAGCTAAAAAATATCTTTATTTCCTTTCTTGTAATTTCATTTCTTGACCATTTAAAGTACTTTTGGACGCCAAATTGTAATTTTGTACAGGACAGATAAGAAAATAGCGATTTTTGCGTTTTTTTGGCGGCCATTTTTAAAAAATGCAAATATTTGGAATACGAAGGCCGATCTCACTTGTGTCTTTTGATAGATCTTTTTATATGGCCTTAAGGTAGCTCCATGCCAAAGGAATCGTTTGCATCATGACTTGAAGTCAAAAATCACTTAACCTATCCACTATAATATATAAAAACCTGCCACAGGATGTACACACAAATATTCTAGGCTTTCATGCGCTTAAAAGGTCAGATACCATATCATCATTTGCTGGATTTGGAAAGAAAAGCTGTTAGAAAATGTTCATTCAGCACCTTTGCTTCTAGATGGGGTAGGTCGTGATGACCCTTTTGAGCCAGATGAATAATTCATATGCTATTTGTACATGGCTCCCGATGTTAAAGTGGCGTTGACCAAGCCAGGGCTGACATATTCAGAAAAGGAAAGAATGAGTTATTCCTGGGCTATTAAACTACATGTCTGTGTTGTTGGTTTGCTTGTTACAAACATTTGCCATGTGGTGAAATGATAGCACATGTTGGCTGGCTGACTATTGAGACGCTGCCCAAACAACAACCAAAACATTGACCCAATGCTGGTTTGATTTCAGGCCACCGTCTACGACGCTGGCCCAACATCAAACCAGCATTGGGTTAACGGCTCGTGTTTGCCGAGATGTATCTGATAGATCTGTGTTAAGGGGAATCCGGTGATTGGCCACTTTTCCCGGAAAACATCCGAGAAATGAATACCAGGCCAGACATCACACCGGTGTTTGACATGGCTAGACAACCGGCAAAGCGAGAGGTACTGCCGTGCAAAGCCAATAGGCAGTACCTGCTTACTTACAAGCAAGCAGGTACTGCCTTTTGGCTTTGCAGAGCATGAAAAATCTCACGTGGTTACCGCTGTCTCCGAGACTACCCGCGAGAACGCTTCTCAGACTCTGCTCTGCAAAGCCAGAAAGGCAGTATCTGCTTACTTGTAAAGTAAGCAGATACTTGTCTTTTTTGGCTTAGCACGGCTTCTCTCATACATCAGCCAGTGACAAGGTGACAATTGCTGGGAGTGGGGAGCGGTCAAATATCAACCCCCTGAACCTGTGTCGTCTGTCACTGCCATGAATGTAAACCCTCATGGAAAATAGCTGATCCCCGCATTAACTGCACACCTAGAACAATGCACTTCACGTTTGATCTCACATCGGAGTAGAGGAAACCATTTCAACTGAGAAAGTAGAAACGAAACCAAAGGAATGTGGCTGGTGTATATGATTGAGTCCCCATCCCACTCTGTGGGAGGGACTCAATATTTTTGCTTTGCGAGAATTGTTGCCATGATTGTAGGCGAATGCGAACAAAGAGCCGTCCACAAACGCTATTTGGCTGACCATTTTCAATATTATACACTGCTGCCGAGGACATGCTCGACAGACCATCCTTTACTAGTTATGTATGTAAATAAGGATGTGGAAAGAGAAGAGCAGAAATGTTGCTTACCGCAAGGAGCACAGCAATCAGTGAGGGGGCCTCGGGGGGGGGGGGGGGTGACAAGATTTTGAACAACGGGCCATGGAGAATTAATAAATATAACCATCAATAGCTATTAATAACGGGAGTAGAACCTTATTTTCCATTTGATTATTTTTTTGTTTTGCACGAGCAGAGTTCTAGGGCATCGCTGTAAAATTAATTGTGTAATATTATAAATTGCAATGCGCCGCCATTCTTTGAAAATGAGATATTTTTTTTTATAATTGAGTTTGAATTAATGTTGGCTCGATATTGAAAAGCTACACCAGTGACAGAGAATAATAATACGGTAAATTAAACACTACCATCAGAACATAACAGGGAGGCTAGTAGATTATATCTGTAAAACATTCTGAAAAAGTAGATGTTCTCTTCTTCTTCGGAAACATGTTATCCCAGCAAACACAAGCAAATTCATCCAATGTTGTTTTAAAGTTGGGCCAACGTAGAAGATGGTGGGACAACATTAAAACAACATTGGATGAATTGATCGTGTTTGCTGGGATAGTATGTGTACCATATCATGTACAGCCGTGTTGTCAGCTTAGCGCTACCAACACCTACGTGTAACATTGAACCGCAGTCTGCTGTACAAAGCCAAAAGGCAGTATCTGCTTACTTTACAAGTGGTCAGACACTGCCTTTCGACTTAGCAGATCAGCACCAATTAAATCAGTCTAATTAAATTATTAATAAATAAAAGCGTATAAAGTGCGAAAATCTGGTCTAAGACCATTCGATGCGCTGCACCTATTTAAAAATTATCAGTCTTTGTACCACTCGATGACAATTTAATAAGGTATGTTTTAATATTAATTTTAAATTTAGCCACATTTGGTGACCTAACAAAATACTGCAGTATAAATTAACTACCATAACCCAGTTGTTAGTTAAATAGGGGCATCATACAATACTTAGGCTTAAACACTTACAGAGAACGAATTATAGAAAGTGAAGAAGATTGTGAATTATTTGATAATAATCGTCACCAGCCTGTTTTACCGCTCACGTATACATTCAAGTGAGAGCAGGTAAAAAGTACAAGAACTTGATTAAATGATTCAGATTAGATATTTTATTGCGGGCTTGCGTGAGACAAATGGAGTAATATCGGCCAGTTTGGATGATTAACCGTGACTTGTAGAATGATTGACTACTGACTGAAAACAGACTGAAATCTCGTCGATTACTGGTGTTCCAAATGAAATGAATCGGGCTTTAGGCCACCTTTGTGCACATATAGGCTAAACTGGGCCAGGAGAACCTTCTGAGGATGGTGAGATGATTGAGATGACACTGTCCTCCAGACACAGGATTCGAAATTCGAGCCCTGGCGGTCTGAGGCCGAGCACGCTACCTCTCGGTCACGGAGGCTCCCCACAATACTGACTTTCACACGTGGATGGGGAAGAAACATTTTTGTTTCTTTCAAACCGCCGAGACCGGGAACCGAACCCCGAACTCTGGCGTGAAAGGCAGCGGTGCTAACCACTACCCTAGGGCCCCCGCCCTACTGGTGTTCCACATGTTTAGTTATACTGCCTTGCAAAGCCAAAGGCAGTATCTGCGTACTTTACAAGTAAGCAGATACTGCCTTTTGGCTTTGCAGATCGGTATTGCACCGCATTTCTTAACAGCTATAACCTTAAGTCACCTTACATGGTTTCTTATTATTTTGTCATGCTAAATTTTTTCATCTTAATAATGACGTATTGTTTAAACATGTTGAAATAATAATAAATGGATACCGGGAGTTTAATGAAATACCTTGGAGTGAATATCAGCATATCTAATAAATGATTGTTACACCCCAAGCAGGATCCTCGCCACCGATATGTACGTCTCCGATCAGCCATATTTATTAAAAAAGATGTCAGAAATAGTGATTTTATTATAATAGGGATACTGTTCTGCAAAGATAAAAGGTAGCACCTGCTGTAAACGTGTAAACACTTACAGAGTGCGTATTGAGTCTTCTTTTCAATGGAAATAATTGCTTTATTGTACGCCTAAAATATTCATTCATATCCCCGACTTACATAATATGATTTTGTGCGATTAGACAAATGGTGTGTTAATGTGTTATTCAAGAGATGCATAATAAATTACAAATATGAATAAAAAAGCCGGCATGTAACAGCAGATACAGTTTTTTTACTTCGTATATTAATTATGTGTTGAATATTTTGTTTCTAACAGATTTATTTAATCATTTTGATGTTCCAACCTTGAACAATTAACTATTAACGTATATAACTTGGTTGAGTACGGCATCAAGCAACGAGCGGCTACGCTAGCTTATATTGCAATGTCTAGCGGGATGCAGTCACACAGGGCCACCTTTGCCCGGGAGTGGTGGCATCTAACTTAATGTGTACAAAAGGAAAATAATTATTTTGTTACCAAATAAGTGAGAACATGCTATTGATATCATACGAGTATTTCACTTTCTTGGAATAGATTGTTCTGCCTCTGACACATTTGAAGGGAAAAACTCTTGACTTTAACATCTTAACCCTTACATCGCCGGGACCGACTTTAGTCGTCAGAATCTGACGTCTGCAGACGTCAGATTCTGACGACTAAAGTCGGTCCCAGCACTGTAAGAATGAAAATATCTGTAATGGCCGTAGACCCATAACATAGGTATTCAAAAGAATCAGAAAAACCTAACTGAGACATTTATGATGATTTCAAATTGATAAAACCTTTGGTCTCTGAGGTTTTCATAAAAAAATTCAGCGCTTTAAGGGTTAGGATTTATAACGGTAATGCCATAACCTGGTGACACCGATGTATATTGGAATGTATATTTAACCCTTTAAGTGCTAAGTTACATAGTTTAATTTTTCAGCCACTTGGAGTTGTGGGTCGCGCTAAAATTCAAGTGGCTGGAAATTTACTAATATTTGTTTAATTTGGGACGAAACATTTGCAAATCTTGATGCTTAACCCTTTAACCGCCGGTGCCGCATATATTCGGTTTTTCATTTTTTATTAGCACATTAAGTACCACATTTTAAATATGTTAAAGATAAATTTCGACATCAACCAGCAAGATTTGAAAAGAGTTGACCGCCATTTTGTCAAATATGAATACTTTTCACTCACTTGAAGTTGTGGATCGCGTCAGCGAGACACAACTTCAAGTGGGTGAAAATTCAAATTGAATAATTTGACGGTTAAAAGGTTTAACGCTCATTTCATTGCAATAACAATGATTTGATCAGCTGATAAGACGGATTAAAAAACGACTATATATAGTCGTGCTGAGGATTAATATACAGTAGAGTATATAGGCTAACATGTTATAGTGGTCCAATGCTGCCTCTCAGTGTTCGGTTTGTATATCTGACGCTACCCTAACATTGAAGAAGCGTCGGGTCAACATCCACTGTGTAATGTGTGGAACGGAATACACCAAATAGCGGAATAAGCTATTTAATGTCCTTTTAAATAACATACACTCGTATCAGTTAGACATCATTGCAAATTGCAGTTTTCAGTCAGATTTCTGAAAAATTGAATACCCTCAAATACTATTGATAAATTATTATATTTTCCTTACAGCCGAAGCTGCATAATATGAAACTATTTTTGCTGGATAGCACAACTAACGCATAATTTTCCAAATATACATATCAATTTGTCATGTAAATATATTGGATTTCGAAATTATTTTTTGTGACTTATTTTTAGTGTTGATGTCAAAGGATGAAGATTAAGAGCGACGATGTCTCCAGTTATAATAAGAAACATCTGTTATTGAGCAACATAGTTTGTAAAGAAATACGCTTAGTCTGAGCAGTACTGAAAGACGTTATTAAAAAATTATCGAATATTATTTTACCTAATTAATTGTAAAATAGATGTGTTTTTTATTATTAATCTCACCATAGCAATATAATGAGGTTTTTTTACTCTTATTTAGCAATTATTCTTATTAAGTGCAATGAGAAATATTTCAATTTTGTTTGACATTGCGCTTTGTGGTTAGTTTTAAAGGAGCTACGACGGGGGTATAGCTGAATTAGGTCTATATACTTGAAAAGGGTGGCCATTTTCACATCGGAGTATAGTAGGTTGCATCGCGCCGCCATGGTCTCACTATATACTTATTGTTTGCTGGTTCAGAGATGTGTCCATGTTGTGTTGTTGGACATTAGCGACTCATCTATTCGACAGAACATTCTATTCTAGTTGTCTTGTTGTTAGACGTATGCTATATTCCATTATCACCAACCACACCCCATATGTATACCCTGATTTCACTCAGCAGTTTTATATTAAAATGTCGCTAAAATGAGTTCGCTTGAACTTGTCGTTGCTGATGTCGACCCCTAGCAGTCAAATCAGTGGCACAAATGACACTTCCTACAGCCACCAGACAGTCCATTATCATTATACTTTGCACAGATGATTGGCTGACATGAATTTAGAAAAATAAGTTATAATATATTTAAATTTTCACCCACTTGAACTTGTGTCTCGCTACCGCGACCCACAACTTCAAGTGGGTGAAAATTATAGACATAATATCAAATGAACAACAACTGCGACGCTGGGCCAACTATAAACCATCATTGGTTCAACGTCTCGTGTTTGCTGCATGCAAGTAATATAAATTGTTCTCATAATTGTTCTCATATTGAACACATTCCTTAAAACTAGGAAAAATCGTATTTTAAAAAGTGTTTTGTACGCTGCTACGCTTTCCAGTGTATTTTACCTACTATTCATAATAATTTATTTTTATGTACTTTTTATCTCTTGTTTTGCGCGGGCAAAATTTATATATTATGTGTTTTAACTTTGATGCGTTTTTTTATCTGTATACTATATTTCATCTGTATCATATATTGTATAACTGACTGCTTGTTTTCATATAACAAAATCACTACTTATACAGGGCACATATGAAAAATAGCCTTACTGCTAATAATGTCCACCCTGTATAAATATATCTCAATAAAAAATAAATAAATATATCTCAATAACCAACTAGCATGAACCACCAACGACGTCGTCGTAGGACGCAATGATAGGTTAATCTAAATTTCGGTACAAAAAATTCTTAGTAGCCCAGTGTGTGCCTCTACAAACTAAGTACGTGTTTCCATAAGCCAGGTGTTAGGTAAGGGTGTGTTTCTCTTATCTAAGTATGTGTTTTTATTATCTGACGTGGAGAATGTGCAGAGTGGCTACACGTCGCCGCATTGTTAGGTGGATAGACCGCGCGTCTTAATTGTCAGGATAAAAACCGCGCGGCCAATCCGCCAGGTGAAGACCGCGCAGCCAAGTCAAAATGCGGTATCTGCTCACTCGTAAAGCGAGCACATACCGCCGCTCGGCTTCGCGCGGTAAACACAGTGATCCGGTCACACGCATTTTTTACAGATGAGAAATGTCCGCACGTCACGTTGTGTGGGACGTCGATCCAATGCCGGTTTAATGTTGGGCAAGCGTCTGCGACGCTGGCCCAACATTAAATCGGCATTGTGTCGATTTCTCGTGTTTGCTGGGAAAAAACACAAAAAGAGGTGGCTGTGTTGAGCTGAGTGTCACCCCCTCACATCACAAACATTTTTATCCAACCCGAGTCTTGAACCTCTTAGCGCGGCGAAAACGGGCGATAAATAAATTATCAAAACTTAGAAAATGTTATTTTACCAAGAACAATTGCGGGTTATTTGGGAGTGAGGTAAGGTATGCGGCCTTGGCGCCTAAAGGGTTAACTCGGGAAGCGTGTTAACACGCCACTTTTTCTGGCAAATAAACCCGGCCTAACACAAGTAGAGGTTAGAACCACACCCTCCTCCTCATCAACTACACTGCTGTGCAAAACTAAAAAAAAACAGTATCTGCTTACTTCACGAGTAAGCAGATGCTTTTTGGCTTTGCAGATCAGTAACGCCACGATACTGCCTGGTTCTGGCCTTAATGCCGCTAAAAGAAAGATTATTCTTACTTTCCCCAATTTTCCATGTTAATTTTATCCCATTATTGGAAATGATAATAAAATAACTCCATTCTTCGGATTCGACGCTATTGGCATGGATTATTGAAGATAACAATTTTAAGCATTATGTTAGATTTTATAGAAATATAAATTACATCTATCAGTAATTATAATTATTTTCACAAAAAATCGGATATTACTGAAACAATGATTCGCATAAACTCCATGGCTGAGCTTATTATAAGGGCGTTTGTATCATTTGTACTCAGATGGTTTCTAAATGGCGGTGATCAAGCGACCGCTGATGACATGTCAACATGGGCGGGTAAAAAAGAAGCGATAAGCCGCAGAAAACTCGACTTGTGGCGAATGTGGCACATTCACTGTCAGCTCCGAGCAAGCACGAGGCATTCACCCAATGCTGTTTCAATGTTGGGCCACCGTCTTCAACACTGGCCCAACATTGAAACAGCATTGGGTGAATACCTCGTGTTTGCTCGGAGGGGCTGTAAAACCACACTACCCAGCAAACTCAATACATTGAATCAATATTGTTTCAATGTTGGTCCACCGTCTCCGACGCTGGCCCAACATTGAAACAACATTGTATCGAGTTTGCTGGGTAACCAGCCTGGCCAGAAAGGAGGAAATGTATCCAACCAGTGGTAAAATAATATTTGGTTCAGCGCAAATATACATGCCACTTGTGCCTGATAATTTTGTAAGTTTTTAAACAGTTTTTTATGAGGTTTTCTTGTCAATGAGGTAGGAATTTTAGGTAGGCGAGAACAGAGGGTGTTCACACCTTGTCACATTTGTTACAGTAATACGTGCTAAATGCTGAGAATTGTATGTTCATCGCTCTTGAGACACATTCCAAGTCGAATGCGAGGAAATATGGGGGCTGTTAAACCATACCTGACAAAAACGTCAGATAAGGGTGTGCCCAACAGGCGCTATGTGACTCAAGATATATGTTTAATTTATAATGATAAATTTATTACAAAATTAGAGGGTGTTTTGTTTTCATGTGTGTTGTTGAGGCTGCCATAATATTAACTTTAACCTTTTATGTAATATTTATTATTCATTATATCATGTATAGTGATTGAAAAATATTTTGTAATTATGTGTATTGTTATGCCTCTCATAAAATTAACTTTTAACGTTGATGTAATATTTATTATTCACTATATTGATAGCTAATGGTTATATTTGATAATAAAAAATATTAAAGTTTCTTACATAATATTTCAATCAACTATATATACCCTCACATAAATTATACACTTTGTTGCAATATTGTCATGAGAAGCGGGATTGTTCTAAAATCTCCTTGACTACCCACCTCCCTCACACACACCCCCTCGACCCACGACCCACGACCTACACAAATATTAGATGTACAAATGGTCATATTCTGACGGCACTACGTCAACACATGAATATGTTTCTACATATTACTCCTAACTTGTTACATATTACCTAACTTATTTTTACAATTAAAAAACGCAGATGAACGTTTAAAAGGTTGCCTTTTGATGATTAATATGATTAATCACATAATATCGCCCACAGCTTTGTGTATGGTCGAGATAAACAGCGAGAAATAGGATAGACTCTGAAATAGACTAAAATAATTATTATTTTGATGAAAACATGGAAAAGGGGCAGAGAAAGCGATGAAAAAGGCAACAGCTAAAAGCCATAACAAGCAGACTGCATAGTATTATAAACTCATTTACATATGTAGGCTGCATCTTCCCAACAGCAAGGCTAGGCTTCTCAAGGTTTAAAAGCTGCGGCTTCGAGAAGCCAAGTCTTGCTGTATGGAGGATGGCCTGGCTGTAGTCGTGGGACAATTGGTATTATTTCACATAATGGTGTAGATTTGCTCGTGGCATAATTTCATGGAGTCGTATTATTTATTTGTCCTGCTTATTTAATTCCAGTTACTTTTTATTGTGAGCTGTTCAGAAAAAAATGATCCAATAAAATGTTTAAAATGTGAGATAATTCTTAAAAGGTACATTATCAGGCCAAAATAATCAGTTTTATTTTTGTTACTTAATATGTCCATAATATGTCAACATGTCCATAGACTTAAATCGATGACTTTTGATGATTTTCGGCCTCACAGAGTCGCTTTAAACATGTTAAACAGTTGGTTAAACGTGTTAGAAAACATGTGATGTTTATAAAATATCAATTATTAATTGTATCGAGATACTCGCATCATTATTAATCTGATTTTTCAGCGTTTTTTAAAAAAAATGTTAGGAAGTTCAATTTGTTAGAAACTACTTTTAGTTTTTTTTTAAAAGCTTTCTGCAAACAACATATTAATGTATTGAAATTATATCAGTGAGTCAATAAGAACAATTTGCATTTACGATTAGGAATTTTATAATTGATTGATTGATTGATTGATTGATTGATTGATTGATTGATTGATTGATTGATTGATTGATTGATTGATTGATTGATTGATTGATTGATTGATTGATTGATTCATTCATTCATTCATTCATTCCGTCATTCATTCATTCATTCATTCATTCATTCATTCATTCATTCATTCATTCATTCATTTATTGATTGCATTAAAAGTTGCAAACAATCAGGACAATTTGTGATTTCTAAGTTTTTAAGACATTGCGTACACTTTTGACGACGTATTTGTTCCCCATTTGTATCCAATATGTAATTGCTCTTAAAATGTAGAAAATGTTTTTTGTTCGTTTTATATACATGTATATTGTACGCAGGGTTATTTCGTATAGGGCGATAATGCCATTGTGCACGACACAATTATACTGCCGTGCAAAGCTAAAATGCAGTATCTGCTTACTTTTAAATTGAGCAGATACTTCACTTTGACGCTACATAACACAATACTGGTCTTTCATGTCACATGGACTTAAAAATGACACGAATGATAAACGCACTCTTTTGCCGATAATTATATTAGATTCCGACAACTCAATTAAAATGAGTCACGTAATGTGACTAATGATGATTGACGTAAAGCGAATAAACCCAGATTTAATTAATATTTTGATTTAGTACCTTTCGTAAAGTGATTTTAAATTACATTATAACTCAAACAAATTGAAACGCACACAACTTGTATTTAACATGTTTAATATATAATATATAATTCACTTCTCACTGGTTAGATATTTACATTTATATCAATGTTTTCATTTGATGTGAGGTAAATTTATAATTGGATGTAAGGAAATAACAGAAATCAGTATAAAAATTATGCGTGCCTTACAAACCGCATTTTGAATTGTAAAGATTTAAGTCACTGTTAATTCTTCTAGCTTTTACATATTTTAGCGGTATGCCTATAACATGATGGAATTACACTATTCGTCATCATTCAACTGGAAAATACGACATTCTGGAATTTAGTCCGCTATCTGTATTAAAGTACATTACATTAACAAGTAAATTAGTCGCGTAATGCCGTTCTATTTTCAGAAGGCTTTTAGCTCCAGCACCCGAAGATCATATGAATGGAAATGGTACTGGTATGTTTAGCATGAACTTATCACAAAGACATTGACGATAAAGTTATTTATTGGTATCTGTAAAATATAATAAATCAAGATGTGACCAGCTATTAAATAAGACAATATTAACATGACAATATAGTAAAATGAAAATATCAACGATCAGTATAAATACCAAAATCCACGATAACAGAAGTCATGGATAATCAGATAATCCGTAAACCCTTTTCCCTCTAAGTTATCATATTAAAATTTTCACCCACTTGAAGTTGTGTCTCGCTACCGCGATCCACAACTTCAAATGGGTGAAAATAATTACTCATATGCGCTAAATTTGAAACCAAACATTTGCAAATCTTTCTGTTTAATCACTCATTTTATTCTCCCCTAACAGTGATTTGATCGTCTAATAAAACGGATTAAAAACGATTATAGTCGTGATTATGGCTTAAAGGGTCAATGTAAGTACTAAAGCTTGAGCAGCCACGCATGGCTTTGTTATCATTAGCATATGTTACAGCACTTTACACACAAATCTGAGTAGTTATAAAGCATACTTATGTTATCAGCTATTGTTTGTTATTACTGTTAATTTTGTATACTTATAAATACGAAACAAGTACTCACTGGTTGTACGCACAATGGCTACACATGTAGTATCTATACTTTATTTGACTTCAATCAACGATTTGTTGATGCGTAGATAAGTGGTGAAAAAGTCAGCTTGTACTTTAAATTTATATCCTCTGTGTCTTGATACGTGACTTCCACATACCCAAGTATGTGTTTTCAATCCACATTAGGGATTGCAACCATTCGCATATAAATGTCATATTACCGGGATCTCTGCAAGGACTTTCTCTGTACCGGTGATTATCAATAATTCTATTTGGCCAAAGGACAGGGTGGGTGCTGTGGAAACCCAATGTGTTGGTAGAGCTTCTCATTGAATTCTCCAGTATAAACTGGCCATTCCGTGTGGCATCAACTGCCCATGCAATGTGTGTTAACGGTCACATTCTGTCCGGTATAATGGGCATGGCGTGCACATTCTGTCTGGTATGATCCCAGAAAACACAAAGCATTTGTATAACATTTGTACAATGTTGGACCAACGTCTTCGACGTTGGTCCAACATTGTACAAATGTTATACAACTTTTTGTGGTTACTGGGATGGGCACGGCGTGCCGACCTCATGCTGAAAACAGACACCATTGTCTGATTGAGTAGTTTAACAAGAACAGAAGCATTCCGCAGTGACAGGATAGTTCACCTTGATCCACTTACAGCGCAGGGATGGGGAGCCTCTGTCGCTTGACCTGTCCTTCATATTACGCGACCTGTCCTTGTTACTCCTGCTGCGGGGTTTCCTGTCAGTGATGACGTCATCCTGGTCAGCCTGGGGTACATCTCGCTGCCTGAGTCTCCTCTCGCCCGAGCCTGAGGTGGTCAGTCCATCGTGTGACCACCCCACACGTTCTGACCAGCCCGGCGCTGACCTGCGTGCCCTGTCCACCTCAATCACTGGATCACCTGTCACGCTGGAGTCTGCCTGCAGACCTCTCCTGCCATCGCGGCTCTTTTTCTTGGAGGAGTCTCTATGACGCCTCTTCTTTGATGGTCTACTTTTCCTGCTCGCGGCACCGGCAGACGACCCCGCGTCTGGAGTGTGCTTTTTGTTAGAGTGCTGGCGACGACGGCAATGCCATCGTAACACGCGAACGGCGTGACTCTCCGCGGGAACGCAGTGCATTCCCGGAGGCCAGGAACATGACGGGGTCTCGTCAATGCAGATGCCCTGTTTGATGTAGCGAGGCCAGAACAAACTGCCTATATCTTCCCACACAAATTGCACGGGACAAGAAGCTTTCTGCAAAAGCCATTTTTCAAAAGCTTTCTGCACGTGATCTTTCATCGGCACAGTCTCGCTTTGCTCGTCAATATATGTAAAATTAAGCTGCGAAAGATGTGGCAATAGTTCAGTGTCCACCTGTCTTTTAATGGTAACAATGGCGTCCTGGGGGTTGTCATACGGCCTCTCCACAGACATCCAGTTAGGTTTGAAGTCATCACCCATCTTGTTGAGTAATTTTCCAGGGCGTAGGTTACGTTTAGTTGGGCGGTGCCTCACGTACTCTGACATATCTTCCATAAGGGGTGGAGGTAACTTCTGAGGCACTCCAGAGCTGGTTTTCAGCATGTGAGGTTTGACTGGAGAGCTACTGAGTGTTCTCAGTGTGAACAGCTTCATGTTGGTTTGTACCTGGTTGCTGTTGGTGCTGGCACAGGTGGCCATCATCATCAGCATGCACGTCATCCTCATCACCCCTTCTGACACCGACATCTGAGTGTGACAGCCACCAGAATAAAATATAGTCATTGTCACTCAGACGGTAAACTCACTTCAGTATGCTACGCCTGTAGCACTGTGAACCACTTGGACAAAATGACAATGTTATAACATGGGACATTTTCCACCGCGTTACCATTGAAAAGCGTGCGTGACTCAACTCACTATAATGCGTTGATGATTTATCCAACGAGAAATTCTTGAGAATGCTCTGCTTCTGCGAGGAGACAGGATGCACTGGAGTCCTCTGGTCAGTATGGTGGTCAGCGGTCTGCCACCACGTGAGACTGCTGCCTGTTATATGCCAGTTATCGCCCACTGCACTATTCTAACTAAGTCCTCACCAGTTGAATTGTCAGTGTGGATGACAACGGCAAAGCCAAAACCTCATATTTCAACAACTGGCGCGTGTGAAAGACGGCCACCCAGCAGCAAACCAAATACTTGTAGGACACTTTTTAATAAAAATTCCAATAAAGATCTGTGGGAGTGAGTGCATCGCGCCTGCGCAAGGTGCCGTCTTCCTGGAGGGAGGTGTGCAGGCGGCAATCAGAACAGCAGACGTGGCTGTGCCGGCGGACGCCTACACCCCAGACGGAGGTCCAGTCATCACCGCGGCTCTCCTCCAACTGGCCCGATGTCGACCCGACTCCAGCTATAAGGATCGCTATAAGCGGAGAAGGGGATCTGTCTGTTCACTTGCAGCTGATTGATGTCCCGCTCAAGTGACTGAACGTGGACGCCAGGCCGGTCTGTCAGGAGCGGGGTGCCGCCGCCGACACCTCTTCCGCGCCACTTTTCACATTTCCACACGCACCGCGTTAACAGCACGTTGCAGCACGTTGATTTGGCAAGCTTGTGGCTTCTCCGACGAGCCAGTCCCCAGAAAACAGAAACCACAAGTGGCTGGTGAGGATGCCAACCTGCCATTGATCCCCACTGTGAGCCGGCGGTCCGGCAGTAATGGGGCTCATTCTGATCCAGTGAACATGTCATGAAGCAGGAGTCCAGGACACAACAGCATCACGGATCTGCGCATCCTTGGCAGGCGGGGGCTTCGCGGATGACCCAATTGGTATTAAACGATGGAGCAATCTTGAGCTGAAGAAATTCCCAAGAAACAATGACGATAAACCATTGTTGTTTTATTGTTGGGCCGACGTCGATGACGGCGGACCAGCATTAAAACAGCATTGGCTTCGTGGATGACCCAATTTGTATGAAAAAATATTGGGCTGAAGATAGCCCTGCATTCCCAAGAAACAAGTGATGATAAACCAATGTTGTTTTAATGTTGGGCCGACGTCGAAGACGGCGGGCTAACATTAAAACAGCATTGGTTAAATGCCTAGTGTTTGCTGGTTGATGTGCATATGCGCACGATTTCTTACCAATAATGAGCCAGTGGAAACTAATATTAATTTACATCTGTCCAGTTTATAGGCTAGATTTAAATTTTTGCCTCCCTCCATGGAAATAAAATTAAGGACGAATGTCACATGAAGTCACACGAGGAATAAAAGGTATTCTTAAAAGAAGAATGCAAACAGTCTTGATCTTGATCTAGTTATCTCGCCTTCCCCAAGAGGTTGTCCTAGCTCAGTTTAGCTGATAATGTGCATAAGATGGCCTGAAACCCCATTCATTTCATTTTCTTCATCTAGTTTATGGTCGAAAACTAGTAATTTTGTTGTTTGGCCTTACAGTATATATTAGTGCTCAGCAACGTTGATCAACCTAGTAGCCATGCGCGTTGTTACTATCACTACAGAGAGTGGAGTCTCCACCCCTCATTAACGTCACAACCAATACAGATAGAGCAGTGGTTAATGTGAATGCTGCGTGCTAACGGCCTCTCAGATAGGTGCTGAAGAGGCTAAAAACACCCAACTCGCAATTAATGCTAATAAAGTCAGATTATCATACTTTCAGCGCGGGGACCGTCTTTAGGCGTCATAATCTGACGTCTGACGACGTCAGATTATGACGTCTAAAGACGGTCCCCGCACTAAAAGAGTAAACTATTTATATGGCCTAATGGCTGTAGATCCATGGCATAATAATAGCCGTAGACCCATATTCAAATGAAGCGGAAAAAGCTAACTACTTAAGACAATTATGCTGATTTCAAATTTAAGAAACCCTTTGGTCTCTATGGTTTATACAATAATATTTCCGCGTTGCATGGGTTAATACTGCAACATGCTATCAGAGCATTGTATCTTGTTTTTGCTAGTACTGTATATATTTCAAATCTAAAACGAACGTCATTGTGTATATCATTTTCTTAAATATTGAGTCAACACCAATAACGTAGTATGTATAGTGGGCTGTGGCTATATGTAGGCCTATGTGAATCTGGGCTACAAAAGAGTAGGACATTACGATCCGGCTTCCAGTTTCTCTCTGACAAATTGCCTCAAATTGCGGAATGTGAAATAAATTTGAAATCACTCACATTTACTGAATAGAAGGTGGCCTATATGAGACTTTTTTCATAATTATTTTCGTAGCCTAAGTAACCGGGAGCATTTCAAATGCTCCCAGTTTATTATATTATTATCGCTTGTATCGCCAATAGTCATTATGATCAATCAGTTAGACGAAAATATACCAAGTGATAATGCACATGATTCTTGAGGACATGAGTTCCACACTGCAAAGCCAAAAGGCAGAATCTGCTTACTTTACAAGTAACCAGATAGGCCTACTGCCTTTGGCATTGCAGAGCAGAGTTGTGCTTTACCACATCGCACTACAATGACTAAAGCGTTTGACTTTGCCACCTGATCAATGTACGCCACGAATTATTGTTAGTCAAAATTCATGACACCCCGGTGCGATACGGGTGAATATCGACGTCTCACATAGTTAAAATCACATCACAGAATGTGGGTGGAAAATATCTTCATTATTCCAAAGAAGACTTGCTGCACTAGATTACCCCCCACAATGAGAACTGCTAAACTGTGATGGCGTGATAACAGTTAGGCCTACAATGGCCGTAGACCCATAACATATGTATTCAAATGAAGCGGAACTAAGATTATTTAAGGTGAATTCAAGTTGAAAAATAATTCATGACTGTAAGGGTTAATCAAAAGTAGAGGTCATAATGAATTACTTTTGTGAGTCATGGTCATTTTATATTGCATGTGATCATAGTAGTATGTCCTGGTTGAGTGATAGGGGTTCTCAATCTATGTAAATGCATATTTTGGGACATATTTAGCTAAAGCTCTGCTATAAAATCTAATTTTTCACGACATCGCAGACAATGCGTGCTAAATCCTCGTCATTAATCACTACATAGACAAGTCACACGCTATCGTTATTATGTTAACCCTTAAAACGCTGAAATATTTGTATATAACCCATGGTTACCAAAGGGTTTATCAATTTAAAATCATCATGAATGTTTTAGTCAGCTCTTTGCGCTTCACTTGAATACCTATGTTACAGGTCTACGGCAATTTTATTTTGTTTAATTGTTTCAGTGCGAGGACCGTCTGACGTCTACAGACGTCAGATTCCGACGTTTAAAGACGGTCCCGGCGCTAAAAGGATTAAATGAATTGTGTATCATTTGACGGAAATATGAGAGAAATTCACCCAAACCTGCTCATTTCAGAAAATATCTGCTCCCCCATGACCATTATAAGATCCGTCTTCGAACAAGGGACTGCCATGCTTTCATTTGAGCCTATTTTGACGCCTTTGTTTTGGTTTCTCTACTAAGTAGGTGATATAAGGCCAACATACAGGGCATATCGATTCCATATCTTTTTTTACAAAGTGCACACTACATTATCTTATATCATTTTCTATTCCACATTAATATCCATATTTTAAAATATCGTGTTTAACTTTTATCCTATTTAATTATTTAAATTTGCAACCACTTGAGGTTGTATCTCGCTACCGCGATCCACAACCTCAAGTGGTTGAAAATCACTGATATTTCTTCAATTTGAGAACAAACATTTGCAAATCTTCATGTTTATTTATTCATTTAATTTATTTATTAAAATATATTTATACAGGGTGTATACATATTAGCAAAGATGCTTTTTTTTTAAATGTGTGCACTGTTATACATTCCATAATACAATACATTTCTAAAATATGTTTACAAGATATATACAGACTAAAATATCCATAATATAATCATATCTACACCTAAAATAAATTTAATAAACACTTTCATTGGAAGCATTTTAAAAGCACATGTTATTAGGCGGAGGTGACCCTGTCAATACTACAGTTTCAACTGTTATTGACAGGGGTGTCCCTGTCAATATCCACTGCGATGTTATTACGTAGATATTAAATAACACATAAAATTAAATTTAATGTTAAAATTGGCATTGTCATGATAGTAGTGTAAATACCAGTTTCCCGCACTAACAATCAGAGATAAAAAAAACACATTTTTGTAAGTGGTTGAAAAATCACTCTGGAAAAACGTAGAAACTTAAGTAACATTAGGACATCTTGACATTTACACAGGATAATAATAAATTATGTAAGCATAATCTTTTTATAAATAATCTAAAAACAGCCATTTCATTCCCAATATCAGTGATTTGATCGGCAAATACAATAAATTATAAACGGATATGGTCGTCATCAGCGGTGTAAGGGTTAACCCTTACAGTGCGGGGATTGACTTTAGTCGTCAGAATCTGACGTCTGTAGACGTCAGATTCTGACGTCTAAAATCGATCCCCGCACTGTAAAGGTAAAAATATTTATGATGGCCGTAGACCCATAACACAGGTATTCAAATGAATCGGAAAGAGCTAACTAAGACATTTATGATACTTTAAAATTGAAAAAACCCCTTTGGTTTCTATGATTTTCAAAAAAAAATTCAGCGCTTCAAGGGTTAATGTATGTTGCAAGATTGAACCGAATGGTGGCACAAACAATCTTCCCGACAGCAAGGCTTGACATCCTCGAGGTCAAGCCTAGCTATCAGCACTGATCAGGAAGATGCCACAAACTAGCATGCTCTTCCAGCTTTCTTTTGATGGGGAGATGGGAAACTGTATCGACTGGTCTGTCTGGATGTAATACATTTGTTTGATTATAAGGCTGTTGATAGGTGCATTCATCAAGGGGAGAGAACGATCAAACATTTGCTGATAATTGGTTTTACACAATGATAGATAGCCAGCAATCAGTATGTATTAGCCCAATGTTACAATAATGCTGACCAACGCCTCATGCGACAGCCAACACAATGACAGCATCGGGCCATTGCCTCGTTTGTCCTGGTTAATGTGTCATGTAGGCGTCTCAGACAGGCTGATCAATTTATTAGACTTAGGTCTGTAGAAGCAAGCGCTGCTAATAAAATGGGTTTCTATCTCAAGAACGTGAGTATCACGTCCATGTGTAAATTATAGCAGCATTGTCTCTGTGCGCCATCACATTCGCTTTGCTCTTTTCATACCGCTCAGTTTTCTAATTAAAATGTTCACCCATGCACTTTAAGCACTTGAACGCTTTACCCGCTTAGTTATTTTATATAAATTTTCACCCTATTAATATTGTGTCTCGCTACCTCGACCCACAACTTGATTTTGATGTCTTATTTTCGTTTCGGAGTGATCTAATTCATTGGGGCATATTCATGAGGCATTGACCCGATGTTGGTTTGATGTTTGGCCAGTGTGTTTGTTGGATCCATCTATCTATGTTTATCAGGTGACGTTTGCAAATCTCTGTTGGCGTAATTATGTGAGAGTTCCCCAGTTGGTGAAAATTACTCACATTTGCTTTATCTGGGCATTGGTTGATGACCTTTAGCAGCTCACCCACTGTGACATTTGTAAAATGCGACATTTTTTGTTGATGGTATAGACTGTATATTTTCCTGGTTGACAGTAGCATTCATGCTTTCAAATTACAAGTGGTTTTGTTCGCTTATAAGGCTAAACTCATTGCACAATAATTATCATTCTGTGTTTGTCTTACGTGGTTGTTGAAGTAAACATCCAATCACCCGTAAATCATGATTTGACAGTTTTTATTGGTAGTACTATTTTTTGGCTCACAGTATCATTATCATTACTTCGCTAGGATGTGGTGTAAATATTTGTCTTGATTTTCTCCAATGTTAGGATTAGACCACGGTTTTCTTTGGCAGCGTTGTCATTCATTCATTCATTCATTCATTCATTCATTCATTCATTCATTCATTCATCTGTTTTTTTCTGTATTTCAACCATTCTTTCGTGCGTTCGTTCGCTCGTTCATTCATTCATTCATCCTTTCATTCGTGCATTCTTTCATTCGTTTATTTATTACCAATCCGGATTTCATTTCTATAATTGTTTCACTAAAGCGTGTTTGAACCACTTGGTAATGTGGTACAAGAACTCTTTACTCCCTAAGCGACTACCGGAGACCCGAATAAATGTAAAAGCCGATGCAACCAGACGCCTTTTGTGTGTTACTGAGTGCACTTTATTATTCTCTTAAGTAGAAAATCTCTCAATCAATTATTCCATCTGTTTCATTCCCAGGCGTCATATATGCATGACTGTGATGTTTTACCAGGGCCCGTATTCTCGTACAAGTTACGATACATCGTAGGCTTCTGATAGGTCGGGACGGCCGTCTCGACCAATCAGAAGCCTACGTGTATCGTAACTTGTACGAGAATATGGGCCCAGATGTTTTCTCTCGTGCTTAGTTTTTTTATTGTATACCAGGTTTTTCTCCATAATTAATCAATTTATTCAACACTTTCCTTTAATTTAAGCAGCACATCATACATGTAGCTGTGAGCATCAGGTGATTTTTAATATATCGTGCTAAAACGTTTATTTTATGCCAGATTTGGCGCCAAAAGTATTTGTTCTATTCAATACTATCCTTGAAATAACATTATGGTTGTGAGCATCGGATGATTTTGATGTCTTATTTTCGTTTCGGAGTGATTACATTTATTCCCAGCAATATGAGGCATTGACCCGATGTTGGTTTGATGTTTGGCCAGTGTGTTTGTTGGATCCGTCTATCTACGTTTATCGATGACGCTTGAAAATCTCTGTTGGCGTAATTACGTGACAGTTCCCAAAACTAAATAATTTGGATGTAGATAATATTCTGTATAGCAACATAGCACCCAAACTTGTAATGTGGCAAAGCATTCTGGTCAATAAAGCTCCCACATCCTTGTAAATAGGAAACGTTTAGGATAAAATATTTTTTTCTCTATAAAGTATCTATAGGACCTTCTTAGACCAGAAGAAAAAAATTACCAAAATCTACAGTGGGCTAAGGTCACAGCAAGGTCTAATCCAAGATGGCCGCCATTAACCTAGGTCATGTCATGATCAAAACTATTTTTTTTTCATTTTAACACTAGAATCTAGTGTAATACCTTTTTTCTATGTGATCGTGTAATGTGAATTCAGTTTACATGTCAATTTTGTGATCAAGGTCACATATCAAGATCACAGCAAGGTCAAATCAAATATGGCCGGCCATTTTAGATTTGGCCTCTTTGTGACCTTAGCCCTTTTGTACGAAACTTCTCTCATTTCTTTTTTTTGACCAGACTAAAGCGAATGTACAAAATGGTGGTGAGCATTGTATGATTTGGAAAATTAAAAATGTTTAAAATCATGTGCCTTGAATCATTTCTAATTCCCCCCCCCCCCCACGTTAAGCCTCCGCTCGCGAACGTTTCTCGGTCCGGCATTTGAATGCTGGTTGGCGTTAAAGCCTCGCTCACAAAGGCTCGTACGACAAATACGAGTTTTCAATTCTATAGCTCGTTACGTCCGTTACGTTCTGCCATTTAATTCGTAGCCTGCTCAGCAAACAGAAATATTTGTATAACATTTATAAAACGTTGACCCAACGGCCTCGACGTTGGTCCAATATTTTATAAATGTAATACAAATGTTTTGTGTTTGCTGGGTATGTGTCGGGAACAGCCCCCTTACCCACTGCATACGTTGACACGATGGTCAAACAAATGTCTGCTCGTATGGCGCTCGTACAAGCGATCTAAGAGGCCCGAAATGAAAACTTGTCGAATCATTGTGACATAGTTACGATCGCCATTTAAATAATGGTCTAATTATTGATCTCTCATGTAAAAACCTTGATCAGGGTATGTGAACACCCTACGCACGATTTAGTGTGATTATCTGGCAGCCTTCTCGAGACGGTGGTGTGAAAAAACACTTTGTATCATTTTCGTAGTCATAACTTGGACATGTTTAAAAACTCACCAAGAAAACCCATCATCGCATGGTGAACGTACGATCGCTTTAGGAATACCACTGAATTCTGCCATATGTGTTTTGCACGTTTGTTGATTACATTGTAGGCTACACTATAACGAATACTCTCCTGAAGGTAAAAATGTTAATACCATATTGCACTGCTCACTGATTTTGCATTGGTTTTTTTATTATGCTTTGGTTTTTATTATGCCAGCAATATTAGAAAATTGATTTCTCAATGACTGACACCATATGCTGTGGAAATATTAGTTATGACTACGACAGTCTGCTGTAATAAATACACGGATCAAAGGGAGAAAAGCACCGAGGTGAAGAAAGTGGAATTATCAGAAAACAATCCGGAAGAAGAAAAGGGCAATTTTTTTGAAAACATAACTGTCTTGACAGAAGGGTTGGGTATGATCGTCTGATAGAACAGCTGGAAATCTGTAAACATGAGACATTAAACCAATGTTGGCCCAACATTAAAACAGCATTGGTTCAACGCCTCGTGTTTGCTGGCTTTGCCGTCGGTGAGGCGGCGTCCTGGCGACTAGGTCTACAAGGCAGGCCGCCGGCTGGCAATTAAAGTCCCCCGCCAATAGAACACGACCCAGTGTCGGCTCAATGACGGGCTGGCGTGCGGGCTGTCGATCCGGCATCGGGTAGAGGATGGGCCGATGTTAGCCGCGGGTGTCGTCTGCTTCCTCAAAATGCACGGCGCAAAATGAAGACACATGAGGAGGTCCCGCGCGGTGTACACCCGTGCCTTACACTTCAGGGGTCGGATAGAGGGACCTGACGGACAGACACGTCGGCTCAGCGTCGGCCCAATGTCAACTGACGCCGGCCGGGTGTAAAGCCACCCCCTCTGGCTGGGAAGATGCTGCTCCCGTATCACTGGATCTGATTGGTGGGGCTTCCGTGTGGGCTCTTCACTATTATTTCAATTGTCTGGGCAATTTGTTAAATCGTAGACGCACCGGAGGCGAGGGGAATTATCAAAACGTCATTTGTTATTGTGACCCAACACACACGAGACATTCACCCAATGTTGTTTTAATACTGGGTCAGAGTCTTTGACACTGCGCATCATTCAACCAACATTGGGTGAACATTCATAGACTAGACAATCAGTCAGAGACAGCAAACCTCCGCCGAAGTGAATAGATTGTACCTTTGCTTGGCCCGAGACGCACAATTCTGTTAAACATGGTAAAGGTGTCATGCAAAGCCATGCGATCCGGATAGTGATACGGATCCTGGATCCGAATCAGAATCCGGAACATCTCGAAATTGGTCCCAGGCAAAAAGAAATAATGTTCAGTTTCAATATACGGACAAACAATCAAACAAACAAACAGACCAACCAACACGACCAAAACATTACCTCATTTGGCCGAGGTAACTATGCGAGTGCGTGGTTGTGTGAATCGATGTTTGGAAAAATGAACGTAAATTGAATTGTGGGTTCCTAGAACCTCCTGAGTTAACCCTTACAACGCTAAAATATTTTTGTATAAACCATGGAGACTAAAGGGTTATTTTCAATTTGAAATCATCATAAATGTCTTAGTTAGCTCTTTCCGACTCATTTGAATACCTATGTTATGAATCTACGGCAGTCATAAATATTTTACTTCTTTCAGTGCGGGGACCACAGATAAACTACCACCCACAAGTACAATTTGCAGTGACAATGTCGTATATAGCAAGTGTCATTAATGTATTAAATAACTTATTGAAAATAATGACATAAAGCACATATTCCGTATTGGCTGTGCTTATTAACCCTTTAAGCTCTCACGATGCATCAAAGCATGATTTTGCATCTTTTAAGAAATGCTTCATTTGCTAAAACTTAGGAGGTTGAGAAAGAACATTTTCTTGGAACTATTTTAATAATAACAAAACGTCGGCCCAACGTCGAAGCTACTGCTGCGCGGCCCATACATATAACCTGGGCCTATCACACCTAAACAACCTGTTCCCCCCACATTCTACCCAGGTGTGACAGGTCCCTGGATCAGATCCAGATCTGAACGGGATGCCCTTATCACCTGAATGGATAGGCCACTGTACAAGCATTAACACTCATGCTACTGCGAGCGAATTGGCCTAGTTTACCCCGTAACCCTTTCGCCGGTGCCGCATATATTCGGGTTTACATTTTTTCTTAGCACATTAAGTACCACCTTTTAAACATGTTATAGATAAAATGTGACATCAAATCTGAATAATTTTCACTCACTTGAAGTTGTGGATCGCGTCAGCGAGACACAATTTCAAGTGGGTGAAAATTCAGATTGAATAATTTGGCGGTTAAAGGGCTAAAGCGCTGGAATATTCTTGTATAAACCATGGGGACCAAGGTGTTTTTCAATTTGAAATCGTCATAAATGTCTTAGTTAGCTCTTTCCGCTTCATTTGAATACCTATGTGTCTACGGTCGTTATAATTTTTTTTACTCTTACAGTGCGGGGAGCGAATTTAGACGTCAGTATCTGACGTCTAAATACGATTCCAGCACTGTAAGGGTACAGCGTCCTTTGATTATGCATAGCACTATGAAACCAGTACTTTATTACAGTATGCATCCTATAACATACAGTTAACTACACGGAAAAACTTCAAAAGGAAAGTTTGTGTGAAGCCGTGAGATGCAATTCGCTACTTGAAAATTTCAATTTGAAAACTTGCGTAGGTTGTTAGAGGGCTAATTTAATTTGGATCCAGGCACCTCCGCTCAAGCAGAAAATCCTCAACGGCGTCTATGATACTCTCAAAAACTACACATTTAACTCTCGCCAGACGCCAGATCTTGCTGAACCCATCTGCCGCCAGTTGGCTAAATGTCTGGTTCCACTAAATCAGATTTATTAGTCTTTCCCATTTCTCTTAACCCTCACAGCGCGGGGATCGACTTTAGACGTCAGAATCTGACGTCTGTAGACGTCAGATTGTGACGTCTAAAGTCGATCCCCGCACTGTAAGAATATTTATAATGGCCGTATGGATCCATAACATATAGGAATTCCAATGAAGCGGAAAGAGCAAACCAAGACATTTATGATGATTTCAAATTATTAAAAAAAACTTTTGTCTCCATGGCTTATACAAAAAATATTTAAGTGTTAATATTTATCATGTCTGTCTGTCTGTTTGCAGATTTTATTACGTTAGTTGCATTATTAAATGGTTTGAATCAAAGTAAATCTCTTTTAATTACTATTATCACTGCGCACGCTGATGTGAGCTATGCTGCTCTTCAAAGCTCATTTCAGCAGTATATGTTCACATGGAAGGTAAGCAGATACTGCCTTTTTGGCTTTGTACTATGCATTGTACGTCGGCACCGTTTCAGCCATAATTATTTACAAAATCGAACATTTCTGGTATGAAAAGTTTAAATTTACCGAACGATACTTTGAAGGGTCCCACAGACAGAACGCGTGAACGTCTCGCCAGCGTTTTTTCACGCGTTTTTTCAACACAATAAAAATGAGTTTTATCACGGCAAACACGGAGCATTCATCCATTGCTGTCTCAATGTTGGGTCAGCGTCGAAGACGGTGGGCCAACAATGAAACGGTATCGGGTGAATGCCTCGATATGATAATTCAGTATGTCATCATACACAGAACGCGTGCGTCAAGCGTACAAGCCACGCGTCTCTCACGCGACAAGCGAAAAATCAAATCAAAAATGTTTTTTGACGCGTGCCGCCTGGTAAATGTACATGTATATGGCAGACATGCAGTAAGGGGGGCCATCATTCAATCTCCGTGTTGGTTGACTGTTGGGCCATCATCGTATACTGTGGGCGAATATTTAACCAGCACTGGGTCAAAATCTTTTATTTTATGAAAACATGTTATGGGTGGCAGTTTAGTTACAGTGGTGAGGAATGAGAACAAGGTAAATGAATAAATGAATAAATGAATAAATGAATGCATAAATGAATGAATGAATGAATGAATGAATGAATGAATGAATGAATGAATGAATGAATGAATTAATTAATTAATGAATGAATTAATGAATTAATGAATGATTGAATGAATCAACGAACGTACGAACGAATGAATGAATGAATGAATGAATGAATGAATGAATGAATGAATGAATGAATGAATGAATGAATGAATTGAATGAATGAATGAATGAATGAATGAATGAATGAATGAATGAATGAATGAATGAATGAATGAATGAATGAATGAATGAATGAATGAATGAATGAATGAATGAATGAATGAATGAATGAATGAATGAATGAATGAATGAATGAATGAATGAATGAATTGAATGACCTATGGGCCAAGAGAATCTCATGCGGATTGTGAGATTAATCGGATGACACTTCTCTCCAGATAGATCACTCAAAAAAGTCCTCACGACACTGGATATTTACGAGTGGGTGTGGAAGAAACTTTTTGGAACCTACGAAAGCCCGGCCGGGGCTTCTGACTTCCGGCTTCCATGTTCTATAATGCTAATACAATAGCCCAGTAGAGCCTTCCAAGTTCCGACTTTTAACTTGAGATTTTCAACCTCTGACTTCTAATTTTCAAAATCGAGTTACACTTTCCGACGTCCGACGTCCGACTTCCGACTTCCAGCTCCTCAGTGCCAACTTACGAATTCCGACTTCCAACTTCCAGGGTAAATTTCCAGCTTCCGAGTTCCAGCATCCGAATTCCGGCTATTTACACAAAGTGATCATGTTTATATTCAGGGGTGGGCGGGAGGAAGGAGACCAGTCGCCAAAAATGGCTACATTTTGGTGATCTGAATTGTCAATTTTAAATAATTTTAGCAGAGATTTTGCTTCTGTCACCAAATGTGGCGATTTGGCGACAATTTATCCACCACTGATAAAAAACATCATTTTTCTCTATTTGTTCTTACCATCAGGACCTTAATATTCTTATATTCGAAGAAAAGGATGTTAACCTCATAGGACAAGTACGACATTTGGGCCCGCCCAACATATATGAAATATTGACGCAATGTGGGACCAGCGTCACAGTCGATGGACCAGCATTGCAACAACATCAGGTCAATGTCTCACGTTTACTGGGTAAGCGCGAATAGTAGCAACAGCAGTCATTATGAACAAATGCAAACAAATACGGTTGCTGTGATGATCATATAACTTAACCCTTTCAGCGCGGGGATCGACTTTAGACGCCAGAATCTGACGTCGGTAGACGTCAGATTCTGACGTCTAAAGTCGATTCCCGCACTGCAAGAGTAAAATATTTATAATGGCCGTAGATCCATAACATAGATATTCAAATGAAGCGGAAAGTGCTAAGTATAAGACATTCATGATGCTTTCAAATTGAATAAAATCCTTTTGTCTGCATGGTTTGTACAAAAATATTTCAGCGTTTAAAGGGTTTACTTGGCTTAAGCCTTGGAGACGGCGAGTGATTAGGAAACGAGACATTGTGATACGCGAATCATCAACTCGTTGAAGGGCGTGATGACGTGATATGATATATATAATAAGTCTACTTAACCATTACAGTGCTGAAATCGTTTTATATAAGCCATGGAGACCAACGGTTTTTCAATTTGAAATCATCATAAAAGTCTTAGTTGGCTCTTTCCGCTTCATTTGAATACCTATGTTATGGGTCTACGGCCATTATAGATATTTTTACTGTTACAGTGTTGGGATCGACTTTAGACGTCAGAATCTGACGTCTACAGACGTCAGATTCTGACGTATAAAGTCGATCCCCGCGCTGTAAGGGTTAAGATTTTAGTGATCCTATGTACATAGTTTTGATAGCATGTGTATCCTAAAAGAATGATCGCGTTGTCAGATATAAAAAGACATTATATATTTTTATTCTAATAACCCCCTTGATTTGACCTAGATTCTATCCTCATAAAATTAAAAATATCCGCGTATTTTTCCTTCTTTATCAACAGTAGTTGTAATATAGTTTTAGCTGGTTACACGGTATGACTTGGCCGCCTAACTCATTTACTTCGCCGTAGGCTCAGTATCACTGACCGCCATTTTGTTTCCACAGCCAGCTGTGTAAAAACGACACTCGCGCTGCCCACCAAAAAACTCGGATGCCATGAAATTGAGACGAATATTTAAAGTGCCTATGAAAACTAGGCCATTTTAAGCAGGCGTAAACTTTTGATCGTATTAGAAATATTACATATAAAAATGGAGGTCACTGTGTTAGAGTTTTGCGATGTCATCAGGGTATTAGCTGGTATGGAAGGAGATGTGGATTGGCTTTCGCCTAAATATACACGATTTATGTAAAGTTAGACTGTAGAATAGACGTGTTAAGAGGGACTCATCTCGATTAACAGATAATTTTTTTGAATGGGACTGGCTAATCAGCCGAGATAATTCGTCATCTGATATATGTAGCACCTTTTTAAAACTCGACTCTGACACACAATTTTATAACCTGGATCGGTTCGATTTTAAGTCACTCGAAGAACGAGTGTGCATGAGTTAGCTCAAAAAGAGTGGAGTACATCAGTGAAGTCATTTCCAAAACTACGATCATATATTAAATTTAAAGCACCATTAGGCCCTGAAAACTATATATTGATAGGTATTTCTATAAGTGTTAGATCTCTAGGAACACAGCTGAGGTGCGGAATTTTACCATTAGCAATTGAAACTGGTCGCTTTACAAGAGAATAAATCTCTGAGAGAAAGTGCATTTTATTTAATCTGTTAATACTGGTGTGATAGAAGATGAACAAAATTTCATTTGTAATTGTATTTTATATGATAACTTTCGTATTAATCTATGATGCTGAAAAATGTATGCCAGGGTTTTATTGAGAACCGACGTAGATAAATTCATATATATTATGTCCTCTGATGACCTCACTAGGTCATTGTACCGTTTTGTGAGAACGGCCTAGAATATAAGACAAAACACTTTGTTTACATAGTCGTTATTATATCTTGGTCGCGAGGGGACGGGACGATAAATCGTCCACGGTTTCCAATATATATTGTAGTTATTTTATTATCATTAATACTGTACTTCTGTGATATATATATCACTAAAGTTACATATGAGGTTATATATTTATCACGAATTACGTGTTGTATGAAATCATCTTTACAAGTATTTAACTATATGGGTATTCTCATGTCCGATTATCTGTATATATTGTCACTGATGGTGATGATAATTGTGTGTGTCTGTTTATTTTATAATATGTTATAGGAGATGTTAATTTACTTTTCTTTTCTGACAGCTATTCCTTGCAGGCGCGAGACTACTGCCCAGTGCTGGGTGAGTGCTGGTTCAATTTCGTAGATGGTGGGGCAGCATTTGGCCGGCACTGGGTTGGTTTCTCTTTTCTGCTTGGGACACGTGTGATCGATATGTCGCTCATACTATTTCGTTGTATAGCTACCAAGATTTAACTGACTTATAAGCTCTTATGGACTGGGTACGATGAATTTAATTTATATGCTGCGCTTGTAAATATGATGTACATGTCAGTATAAAAAATAAACGATTGATTACAATACAATAATGTAGTGGGGAATTCGTATCTGTTTTCATCCAAGATAAGACGTGCGTTGGAAAATTAATCGTGAACGTAATTAAAATGAATCGCTTCAACGGAAATGTGATTTTATCGTAGCCATGGTGCAGACACGTAGATGTCATTTATATAGTGAAGTATGTGGGTACTGGAAATGACGGTAACAAAGTCTAAACCCTTACAACGTATTCTCGTACAAGTTACGATGTATCGTAGGCTTCTGATTGGTCGAGATGGCCATCTCGACCAATCAGAAGCCTACGATATATCGTAACTTGTACGAGAATACGGACCCTGAAATATTTTTGTATAAACCATGGAGAGCAATTTGAAATCAGCATAAATATCTCAGTCAGCTCTTTCCGCTTCATATGAATACCTATGTTATGGGTCTACTGAATTATATATTACAAGCATCATTTTTTTCTTACCACTAGCACCTTAATTGATATTCTTATATTCGGAGAAAGGGATCTTAACCTGACAAATGGACAAGTACGACATTTGGGCCCACCCAACAAATATGATATATTACCGCAATGTTGGAGCAGTGTCACAGTCGATGGGCCAATATTGATACAACATCGGGTCAATGACTCACCTTTACTGGCATTTTTCGTGGGCTGCCTATATCACGAATGTGTGACTGTGTCAGTGACTGTGTCATCAGATACAGTTTGCGGAACAAGTACGGACCAAGTACGGTATTCAACCAAACAAAGAATGAATCAGCCTGTCGCATGACGAGATCAGCCAATCACCGCCGTCACTCAGTTGTTATTTAAATTAGGAGGATTAGGCTCAGCTTTCTTTATATTTCCCAACAAAGCCGTTGTTGAATTTCACGACCTATTTAAAAAATGCCATATTTATTTTTTCTTTTTGTTGTTAATATTTAATTTTACATCCTTTTGAACAGCTGTATTGTGTTATTTCTTTGCACTTGATATGTTAAGGCTTATACTGTACAATCATAAAGGTCTATATTCTTTGAATGATCAGGAAACGATACGTAAAGAGCAAACATATTAAAATAAATTATCTAAAGATGACTGCTAAGATTACTACGAACAGTCTGTTATTTTATTTTACATATTCTTTCTTTTCTCTTCACAACTAAACCATACCCGTCCTGACAATGAACACAATGATAAATGTCACAGGTGGGCGGCCTGCGTTTCCAGATAATTATGGAAATCAGTTAGCTTAACCCTTTCAACGCGGGGACCGTCTTTAGACGTCAGAATCTGACGTATACAGACTCAGATTCTGACGTCTATTGAGACGGGCCCCGTACTGAAAGAAAAACACATTTACAATGGCCGTAGACCCATTACATATGCACTAAAATCCACCAAGAAAAGCTAACTAGGATATTTGTGATGATTTCAAATTGAAAAAAAACCTTTGGTCTCCATGGTTTATACAAGAATATTTCAGTGTTGTAAAGGTTAAGAAAAATCTCTTTGCTCTCTGAAGGCCTCGAAATCCCAAATAGTTCGTTTGATTCATACATAATAACAGTTCTTCATACATCAATAACAGTAAATGACATTTTAATTAATGCAAAATGCCAAATGATAAAGTGAATGGAAGAAGATATAGTGGTGTGTTTTTGACTATTGAGCCCGTAGACATCATTGTGGACATCATTTGTTATGTGCGTGTCCACCTGGGCATGTAACCCGTACATAATAGGTGGCAGCGTCTGACGTAAGCCTTTAGTGGGACGTCTTCACCAGGAACCCTTGGAGGGGCAGTTTACGACGGCCACTATAGAGACGGCTCCATGGCAACAGTTTGGTGGAGAATCCGTGCGGGGCGGAGGGCATGTAGCGGCGGGGCCGGGGTCAGGGCACCACTACACCGCCCACAAAGAAGGGCACCCGGGGGACACTTTGAACGTCCACCACGTGGCGGGGGCTGATGGCCGGGGATTTAGGCTGACGGACGGTGCCTCCCTCGGCACACGGATCACCCCCCCCCCTGTCCCCCAACAGCCATTGTTGGTTCAATGTTGGACCAGCCGTGTTTTCTGTGAGGCGGGCTACCCTACAGGACGCTTATCGACCAGGAATTATAGGTGCATGCCCCCGGCTTGTTGGTTGTGCCGGCAACATCCGGCCCCCGGCCTGCTCTAACTGCAAATTAGCGTTGACTCGGATCACCTTTCCCTTCCAACCCCGGTCTCCTGGCGGTATGCGGAAAACACACTGGAGTGGAGACGAAAAATGCCGGGAATGATGCAAGACGCATAGTTCGCACAAGACGTCTTGTTACCTCTCAGGTTGGGCGGGGGCCCTAGGGTAGTGGTTAGCACCGCTGCCTTTCACGCCAGAGTTCGGGGTTCAGTTCCCGGTTTCGGCGGTTTGAAAGAAACAAAAATGTAGCGTGCTCGGCCTCAGACCGCCACAAAGGTGGCCTAAAGCCCGATTCATTACATTTTCACCTCTCAGGTCCCAGACCTCAGGTCCCAGCAAATGCCGACGTCGTTTTGACGTTTGATTTTTGACATCAAAATTACATTGGCATAACACTGGAATATTTAAACATACCCAGGATGGCTCAATGGCTCACCCGTAAAGATTCAGTATTCTTGGGAGCCTCCGTGACCGAGAGGTAGCGTTCTTGGCCTCAGACCGCCAGGGCCCGAATTTCGAATACTCTGTCTGGAGTGCATTGTCATCTCATTCATCTCACCTTCCCCGGGAAGTTATCCCGGCCCAGTTTAGCCTACATAATTATGTGAAAAGGTGGCCTGAAACCCCATTCATTCATTCACTCATTCAACGGCCAATCCCATGACAAAGTCTCACTATACTATGGCCTGCTCCGCAGCTGAACCTCCCTATTTTTCTGGATACGGTGCTTGTCCACAACTCCTGATCCACTTCTCCGGAAAAAAGCTGGTGTAGATTGTTCTGTGATACCGGCTGACTTGATTAGGGGAATGCCTCGCTCCGCAGTGGAAGAGCTGATTGCCATTGGAACCCGAGCTGCGTCTAAATTAAAGCAGAAAAACACCACAGAAGGATCCATTACACATGCAATCAGCCACAAATGCCTTTCCAAACAACCCGACAGTTGAATAATAGCTTACGCAATATGCGCCCATCGTACGGAATATAGTGGGCCCCAGTTGAATGCAGTACATATAGCAATGTAGTTCCTAAAGTCCTATTTATAATAACTTTGTAGTTAAATTTGTATTATTTTGAATTTTTAAATCCTAGAAGCAAACAAAAGGTATGGCTAACATACAGGAAGGTACGATATTATCATATAACCTAAATGTAAATAGCTTCTTTAATTTATTGATTCCTCTTACTTTTTTAAGGAAAACAAATCTAGCATTGACTCGGCATTTCCAACTCTTCAAACGAATTGTCAATTGCAATATAGACAATTCACATCTGAAAAATTATTTATGTACATTCTCGTAGAGTAAGCCATATTGCCGTGTTCCGTTTATATAAACCATGGGGACCAAAGGGTTCCTTTCAATTTGAAATCATCATAAATTAATGTCTTAGTTAACTCTTTCCGGTTCATTTGAATACCTATGTTATGGGTCTGCGGCCATCATAAATATTTTATTTTTTCCAGTGCGGTGATCGACTTTAGACGTCAGGATCAGACGTCTACAGACTGACGTCTACAGACGTCAGATTCTGACGTCTAAATTCGATCCCCGCGCTGTGAGGGTTAAGCTCCAATCATTTCGACGGACTACATAATTATTATTTATTATTGCAGTGGGAGTAAATAGAGCTAACCCATTAAGATTTGCCGAGATAAAATAATAATGCATTAATGTCACGGACGTGATCGCATTTGGTTATTTGATATTCTGACTCGATATTAATCGCTGTTATTTCCCCAGTATCCTATATTGGCTTTTCTGAGTGAAACAAAAGGCACTGAGTGCAGAGCTCGGGCGGTGTCATACTATAACGCATATGAGAGGGAACGTATGATTTGCGTTTTTACAAATTATTTAAATACATTTCATACGCATAAAAAACCCTTTGAAAATACAGTTCCTATTTAAATTATGAGTAGGCCCCTACCTTTTTTCTAGCATATGGTATGACCAGCGAATGTTAGCAAGTATCAGCCTATTACCAGCATATGGCCAGCATATGGCCAGCGTAACCTGCGTACGGCTAGCGTATTAGTAATATATTGGTAGCGTATTGATAACGTATGGACTGCACATGTCCAGCATTCCAATATTACGTGACAAAGACCAATATTATGGTACATGTCACGATATATCGTAGGCTTCAGATTGGTCGAGATGACCATCTCGACCAATCGACCTCGGAGCCCAGGGTTCCCAATTCCTCCTTGTGAACGCTTTCGGAAATCATCACTTTCTTCTGGTGTATCTACTGCTGTCTCCACCTCCTCCCGTCTGGCTGGTGTCAAGAGGAAGAATAAGGACAAAGGGCCAAGAAAAACCCATGAAACCTCAGCATCCCAAGAAGAAGCTGTTGGAGTTCATCACTGGGATGAAGAAGAGTTAAAAATGGCAGCCTTTTCTATACACTTTACCAAGACGCTGGTGATACGCAGGCAGTGCGCCAATCATAATACAATATTATTATGCTAGCTGCAAGTTAAATACGTTATTTAATAATCAGGCATAAGCCAACATGTCTATATACGTTGTAAGACGCGTTAAAAGTAGGCCCTACGTTACTAATGCGCTATCAATGCACTATGAATACGCACATGTTCCTGTGATGTCAGGGTACGTCCACATATGACCAGCGTGATTGAACTATATGAGTAGCGCACATCCAGCAAACCTCTAGCGTATTCAGCGTGTGCATAACGTTTGCTTAGCGTATAAACCATACGCACACAATTTTCAAGTGCGCTGTAAAATAATTCTGAACCTCGGCGTATCCCAGCGTGTACCAATGTACGCCAGCGTATGCCACCCAATTTGAGACGTATGGTATCTATACCTACAGGTAACGTACCCTCATCTTGCCGTATCAGGTCTGACCGTCAGACTGCCGATAGCAGACAACTGGATAGATGAAGATGCGTACCCTTAGCGCTTGTCAGCTTATACCAGCGTATGGGCGATATTTTCCATATGCTGGCATATGCTAGTACGATACGTTATACAACGTTAGAAAAAACTTCGCTGGCTGCATACCACTATTTCAATGAAACATCCAGGTGGAATGTCCGTGTTGTTGTCGCGTGGAGGTCCGTGTTCTTGTCGCGTGGATGTCCGTGATGTTGTCGCGTGGATGTCCGTGTTATTATCGCGTGGATATCCGTGTTATTATCGCGTGGATGTCCGTGTTGTTGTCGCGTGGATGTCCGTGTTATTATCGCGTGGATGTCCGTGCTGTTGTCACGTGGATGTACGCGTTGTTGTCACGTAGATGCACGTGTTTTCGTCACGTAGATGTCCGTGTTGTTGTCACGTGGATATCCGCGTTGTTGTCACGTGTATGTCCGTGTTGTTGTCACGTGGATATCCACGTTGTTGTCGCGTGTATGTCCGTGTTGTCATCACGGGGATGTCCGCGTTGTTGTCACGTAGATGTACGTGTTGTCGTCACGAGATGTCCGTGTTGTTGTTACGTGGATATCCGTGTTGTTGTCACGTGGATGTCCGTGTTGTTGTCACGTGGATATCCGTGTTATTATCGCGTGGATGTCCGTGTTGTTGTCACGTGGATATCCGTGTTGTTGTCATGTGAATATCCGTGTTGTTGTCACGTAGATGTACGTGTTGTCGTCACTTGGATGTCCGTGTTGTTGTCACGTGGATATCCGTGTTGTTGTCACGTAGATGTACGTGTTGTTGTCACGTGGATATCCGTGTTATTATCGCGTGGATGTCCGTGTTGTTGTCACGTGGATATCCGTGTTGTCGTCACTTGGATATCCGTGTTGTTGTCACGTAGATGTACGTGTTGTCGTCACTTGGATGTCCGTGTTGTTGTCACGTAGATGTACGTGTTGTCGTCACGTGGATGTCCGTGTTGTTGCCACGTGGATATTCGTGTTGTTGTCACATAGACGTCCGTGTTGTTGTCACGTGGATATCCGCGTTGTTGTCGCGTGGACATCCGTGTTATTATCGCGTGGATATCCGTGTTATTATCGCGTGGATGTCCGTGTTGTTGTCGCGTGAATGTCCGTGTTGCTGTCACGTGGATGTCCGCGTTGTTGTCACGTGGATGTCCGTGTTGTCGCGTGGATGTGCGTGTTGTTCTCGTGTGGAGGTCCGTGTTGTTGTTGCGTGAATGTCCGTGTTGTTGTCGCGTGTATGTCCGTGTTGTCGTCGCGTGGATGTCCGTGTTGTCGCGTGGAGGTCCGTGTTGTTGTTGCGTGGATGTCCGTGTTGTTGTCGAGATCCAGTTAACTAAATCATTGGGGTGACAATAAATCCCGAGGTTTACTGTGTCGTTCACGTCATTGTTGATTTGTCCTGGTTAGGGAATCCTCTGTAATCCCGACAATCCCTGAACCCATCTATTCTTCCCGGAACACACGAGACGTTCACCCTCTGTCGATCCGATACTGATCCAGCGTCGAAGACGCTGGCCCAGTATTGGATCAACAGAGGGTCAACGTCTCGTATTGTGCTAGGTGGCCAGGAATCTCACAAGGATTACACGTCCAAAACTTGTGTAGCAAATAATGTAAACATATCACCACAGCGGGACGCTGACTGAGCTTAAGACAATCTGCTCTGGCTATTGTGCCTAAATACCAACTTTCTGGCGTACACATAATGCTGTCTGAGAAGTTAAACTGCACATTTCAAAATAAAGGTTTTTTGTGAGTGTGCTGCAGCTGACAGCACAGCCAGATAGTCGGATCGTTTGAATAGAATTTATTCCATGTATATCTGTCATATCCCTGATGTAACAATCACGAGTGATAACTCGAACTTTCCATCAATGATAATAATATTATGTCAATTTATGTGTATTAAGCTGGCACAGAAAACGAGGGAAGAATATTAACTCTTACTTTACCGACTTCCCCCTGATAAAACTACCCTCAGAAACGGACTTCTTAGGACACCTGAGGTAGCCCCTGTGCACAATACAAGTTAAAGCTATGCGCATTCGCACATCGCACAAATTAAAAAGGCAAGAGAACATTGCGTCTATCTCACTGACCATTCTGGTTGGCGATTTTCAACCAGGCATGTAATGAAATATCTCCATTGCAATTAATGCATGTACACATATGGATTTCGCATACATGCGAATTTGGTAAAGGAAGGTAGTTTTCGCCTAAATGCGAAATTGCTAAAGGAAGAGTTAATGTTTAAAGTTAACAGACATGCTGCTTTTCACTGTACTTGTACAGAAGTACATCTCCTGTACAAAAACAGATCCTACTCTAACATTAAAGAAAACCCAGAATAGAATTACAGACTCACAGTCTAATTCATTTATGAGCCACAGATCAGAAAATCAAAGGTAATTTAGGGAGTCATTGCATTAGTGGATGAGGTCAACGACCCACTGGGGTATCCGAGCACAAATTATTGGTTTTGTAAACCCTCTTGCCACCAATACGTCAATTTTTGGACAGTGTTGACTGAAGTAAACAGCATTGATTTTGCATGTAATTCCGAGTTAATATGACTGCTTATTTATTCCGTTGTGGAATTAAGCCTTATCCAGCTAAGTTAATTTATTTACATTTTCAACCACTTGAGATTTTGTCTCGTTACCGCGATCCACAATTTCAAGTGGTTGAAAATTACCCATATTTGTTTAAATTGAGACCACAAATTTACAAATATTGATGTTTAACCCTTTAACCGCCAAATTATTCAATTTGAATTTTCACCCACTTGAAGTTGTGTCTCGCTGACGCGATCCACAACTTCAAGTGAGTGAAAATTATTCAGATTTGACAAAATGGAGGTCAACTCTTTTCAAATCTTGCTGGTTGATGTCACATTTTATCTTTAACATATTTAAAATGTGGTGCTAATAAAACATGAAAACCCGGATATATGCGACTCTGGTGGTTAAAGGGTTAAATAGTCATTTCGTTGTCTATATCATTGATATGATTTGATCGGCAAAAACAACAAATTAAAAACGACAATAGTCGTGATTAGAGGTGCAAAGGTTAACACATTATACCTAACTTGAAGATATGAAAAACTCAAAGGTTCACGTTATGTTTCGTTCTATGTAAAAATCATGTATATTTTTTTAACTGTATCAAAGTGGCAATTAATTATGGGTGTTATTTGCTTTTGTGATGCCAATGCTCCACTGATACATCGGTACACGCCTGCGGGTGGAGGGGGAGGGGCAGGCTTTAGGGACGAGCGAGTGGCACTGCGCTAGGAGTGAATGCCAATGCAGTCTCTGACGCCTGTACACATTTTCCATTTATTTATATAATAAAACAGTAAAACCGTCATATGGCAGTCATTGTCATGATGGAGAAACAAAAATGTTGGATGACTAGATAACTATGTGCCAGATGCTCTATACATTGGCATTGTAAGCTAGTGTTTTTGTATTGTGGTCACCCCGTGCACACTGATCCTAGCTGTTTAAAGGCCTTGGGTGTGCATTATTGTTTATCTTGTGGTGCAGCTAAACGCCTGATTATTGTCTCAGAAAAGAAGTCCTGCGTTGGACTGAGCTATTTTCTGATGAAATGCTTCGAGCTGCAGAGCGCGAAGCTAAACCATAATCAAACACTCTCTATGTTATTGATTACCTTTAATTTTATATTTCATTTTAAAATGTTTCATTGATTGTCATCTCCCATTTTCATATTCTCATTATCTTTGCTATTTTGCAAGATGTCATTTGTCAAAAATCATTTGTAAAAAACAAGGCAAATCAAAATATCATCTAGCTAGAATTTTTAATTCTTTTTTTCGAAATGATATTCCCGCAAATATCTTGAATAAAAATTTAAAAAATGACGATCTCATAACAACGCGATGAATTCCTTTCACTAGAACCATGAATTTAGGAGGCCTATAGAATATTCTGAATGGTATTGTAAAATGTAGGCAGGCCTATAAAGGACGGTGATTAGCTGAATACGTCATAATTATGACAAAGCATGAGTTAAGTGAAATGTGGTTGGTGTTGGTGTGCAATGCGGAACAGTGTACTACATCAAACAGCGGCGATCCCAACAAACACGAAACGCTGGATCAATGTTGGTTTGATGTTGGGCCAGCGTCGTAGACAGTGGGCCAACATCAAACCAGCATTAGCTCAACGTGTGTATTGGGATGATGTTTTGCAATTAATAAAACGAAGGGAATCCGCCGTGACGTCCTAAGAACATCCGAGACGTAAAGCCAATGTTGGCCTAATGTTGGGCCAGACTTAAAGACGGTGGACCAACATTAAGCCAGCATTGGGTCAACGCCATGTGTTTTTTTCTGGGATTTACCCGCCATTATCCTGAACACTGGCCCGAGTGAGGCCAGAAATGGGTTTTCATTCACCAGCGGGAATTTCCTCTATTGTTGGCCTGACCTCGTTACGTATTTCCGGCTCGTGTGTGGTGCATGTGGTGAAAAATTAGGTCTGGGAAATTTAAATCTCAATTCACCAATACGTGAGGAGCTTCGAAACTTGGCCAAAGTGAGGCTTGACAATCACAACCCACGAATGAGAGGTTTATTTCTGGCCCTATTCGGACCAACGTTTGAACCATGGATGGATAACGAAATTTTGCTAGCCATTCGTGAAAGAGATAATGTCTTGCACAATTTTAAGAAACTAAATTCACCTGAAAACCATAAGATCTATTATCTATTGCGAACAATTTTTTTTCAAGGACAAAATTGTTCAATGCAGATCTCAAGACATTAAAAGCTTCAGGTATTTCTAAAAAACAGTCGGCTGCTACCAGCAGTACTGGACTAGACATTGACAACAAAATTACATTTGATAGGAAAATAGTGACAAACACTTTCAACCATTGTTTTAGCACCATTGCAGCGCACCTGGTAGCGAAACTTCCTGATATATCACTAAAACATTCAGATCGTCTGTGAATGTTGATTTTTTCAGCATTTTATGTATTTTTTAGTAGTAGGCTAAGCCTCTGCATCAGAGTTTTTCCTATACTCTTTCATACTTTTCTGTCTCCATCCTGGATCACTGATATAGGGACCGCTGTGGAGATAAATACACCTCACCAGGAAACTGTTTTTTTGTGGTAACTGTGCGGTATCTAGGGACAATACACAACCATAATGAATATGTTGGGCCAACGGTTGGATGTATACTAGCTCGCCACCGTTTGATGCATGGAGGGACGCCTGTCAGCTCTCTCTCCCTCAACTACCCCAATTTCCTCCCCGATGACTTCACATCATAGGTAAATTTACAGATCAATTATTGTTGATGGAGGCCAAGGACTAGATGGCATATCATTCCATAATAGATCCACGTGGCCAGCGTGCTGGATGGTCTGCTCTGTCATGTGATATGGCATCGCCGCCTCAGATCCGGGATTAGTTCGTCGCCTCGGAGCTAAAGGATCCTATCTGCCACTCGTCAGAGTGGCAGATAGGATCCTTTAGCTCCGAGGCGACGAGTTGTCGAATTTATAACCAATGCAGCTCAACAAAAACCTACTGTCAACGTCGCAGTTTGCAATTATTAATGATAAAGTTGATATTTTATTTTATTAATGTTCAGTCTGCGACAGTTATATTTTGTCTCATTGAAAGTAACTGGACGTATCTGATCATTATTTTACTGATAAATTATTTGTCCCCAAAGCCAACAAACGCTGTTTTAAATGTTCATTGCAATAAACTGGTGCTAATATATGGAATAATTTGTCAGATATTTTAACAAATATCAATTCTTTAAATGTTTTTAAGCAAACTTTAAACAATTTAACTCAGGTTATTTTTTTTTTATTTTTTACCATGTTTACCGCAATATCATACTTTAACTTTTACAATTCGACATGTATGTTACACAGTCAATGTATGTCACATAGTACGTTATATAGTCAGGGCAATTATGTAAAATAGTGTTTTTTCACTAATGATTCCACACTGAATAAATATATTTTATTATTGTTTTTAATCCCCACATAGGTAAATTGTTTATGTAAAGAAATTAGATATAAAGTATCAACCATGGCAAAAATCGTCATCAGAGCCACCTGGTGAATGTAACAGAATTATAAAAATACTGCAGCGGTTCTTCAGTACGGCCTATCAACAACATGAACAAGCATTTTATAGTGCTTCCTTTGTCGTGGCAAGAAACACTCGGTCTTATTTTGACGGCAAATGAACACATGCCACTTCAATAATATGAGTGCATTTTATTTATGGTATTTGCAGAAAACAAATATTTGCATGTCACGTCATATTACGGCGATGTCTGTCTGTCGTTAGTCTGTCGTTGGTCCGTCCAGCCGTCTTATGTCTGCCTTTATTTTTTTAAATCGGTAAAAAAACCATACATGTTATATGTGGAAAAGCAATTTTCCAATCCGATGGCAGTCATTTTTTTCAAAATAGCTGCAATTGGAAACACAAAGTGGCTATAAAGGTTTTTTTGTTCATCCGCAATTGTCTCTTTCCAGATTTGTTAGATTTAGTAAAATGTATGCTGTAAAACAACTTTCCGTTTTCTGCCAAGGAGCTCGCTTTGCTTCACTGAACCATAATATTTACACTGCGGTGGACACCACTCCTGTAGACATTGCCCATGCTGTACATGTGGGCTCACAATAGTTATTCAGCGAATCATGACGACCCACCTACTTTAAATGCCCGTAAATCTTCTTTTCATTATTTCAGTATACTTCAGAAACTTGCGTGAATATAATCAGTATAGTATAATAACATACTGACATAAATTGATGCTGATGTAGACTGCTAATGGTGGAGCTTCATAGTGGTGTTAAATTATTTATATGTATAAGTATTACTATTTTACAGACGCAGCTTCAATAGATTAGGAAAGAAATGAGTACGTTCCATGAACAAAATTGAAGAGACAATTCAATCTCCTACATATTCTGCAAGTCATTACCACCAAAGACCCAATTTTATTTTTTCTATGATTGTATGCCGATAAGTGGCCGGATGCGTAATTAATTCCCTAATCGTCCTACTAGACACGGTCTCTGGAATGTTGAGTGATTTACATAGATTCCACATTTCTTATAAACTGCGCTTGTAATGCTCTTGTAAGAGAGGGGGGGGGGGGTGTCCTAAAATGTTTGTCATCAGAGCTGTACATTGCGATGTATTTTTTGCCTATATTCTACAATAATTCTTCGGGACGCATCTCTTCTTGTAATATGGACGACCCCCCGCTTTACCCTTTCAAAATGTATGTGTAATTAGTTATGACTAATTAATTTAGCGTATGTATCAGTATTTCGTCTCCAGCAATGTAGCCTATGATGCTGAAGTTTGTCCAAACTAAACTTGTACGACATTCCCAGCAATAACTTGCATTCGTCTTAGATCATGACAGTTACAACTTAAAATGTAAACGTGTATGGAATAGATACACAAAGAAAAGATAACTGACTTATAATACAACTTTTAAATTTTGTATTTTGACCAGATGGTAATGTAACACAGCTGATACATTAAATTGTAAATAATTCTGTACAGACTCGTTTATAAATTATTCTATCACTAATTGTAATTGATTCATCTCGATTCTGAGGCATAGAGAGTATATATACGGTAAAGTGTGAATAAATAAAAGTTTAGCTGGTCTGAATTCTGCTCTGCAAAGCCAAAAGGCAGTATCTACTCACTTGTAAAGTTGCTTTGCACAGCAGAATTATTGTAAGTTGGAAAGTTTGATTATCCTTCAGATTCAAAATGACGATCGGCCCAATATCATTGTATATTCATATTTGTTTAATAATGTATTTATGTCTATTTTATTCGACATAATTTGTGCCAAATATTTAGATTTCATTAAATTTAAAATATTCTGTTATCAGGAGGCCTGCCTACTCTACCAAACCAACATTTAGAATTCTTCTTGTTATTCAACATTATAGTCATATGATGTTAGAAATTAACAAACAAAAGTTGCAACGATATAGTGTAAGGCAGCCGTGGAGATTTTGTGGACAATTCCATAAATAAATTATTAAAATGTATTTAATTAAATCTTCTTCAAATACTGTATTTAAACGATCAATGTTGTGTGAAAAGAAACACATACTTTGATATCATCATTTAATATATTCCTCTGAGGCACTTACAAAATTAATAATGTAAGTTTAATCTCGTCTCACTTTTCCCGGTTTTTCTGCAACCATCATATTTGAATTTAGTAATTGATGTAATTTTTTGTACCCTCTCCACAAAGCATAGTACTTGAACTGTTGTCGACTATAATTATATATCGGTTATAAAGCTCTTTGCTTGAAAATGTTGGAGTTTAACTCACCAGGTGGGTTTTTTTGTGTGTGTGAAGCCCAGTCTCAGTCACTGTATTGGTAAAAGTGTAATCGCTTCTTCGTCTGACCAAGGAATTCCTTGGTCTGACGCTTCTTTGTCAGTAAGTGACAAGAAAACTTAAGTTGGTTAACAAGAAAATTCAAGTTCAGTGACTGGAAATGTTTTTTTCTCTATTTTCAGTAAGCGGGACAAAAACAATTCAGCTGAGTAACGAGACAATTTAGGCTGAGTACCGGTGGCAAGAAAAAGGCAAGACGAGAGGACAGACAGAAAATGAGTTGAGAAACAAGAAAAAGCTTAAACACATAGAACAAAATGCGACCTGCCATTCTAAAGGTATGTTTATGAAACAGGAAGGGCACGACTGTCGTATCGACTAAAATTTAAATTTGAAAATGCTGCATTTTTGTGCGGGTCACAATTTAATCGGGTTGAACCACCATACTTGCTTTCTTAACCCTTTGCCGGCTATTTTGCCTTATTGATAAAATGAATTTAAAACGATTCCAGTCGTGTTTAGCGCTTAATATGTTACCTGAGGATTTTGTGAAATATTTTAACCCACAAAGCCGATAAGATTAACTCAAAAACTATACCCGCCGTCAGATTAACTTGTATCGCGCGTTTTTTGCCGATTTCTCAGTCAATTCTCAACCGATTTTGATGAAATTTTGCAAGGAGTATGTTCGAGTCACGCGGCGACTACCGTGGAATTGTCATTGGAAAATGTTGTATAGCTAAAAAGTTAGACCATCTGGCATTTAATGCAATTCACGGCTAAAAACCAACTTTAATTTAACCAGTGTAATGGGTTTATAGATGGACGTCGTAATTTCAAATTTACTATATGTTAAATGGTCCAATTTTTGAGCTATATAATTATTTGTTAATGAAATTTCACGGCAGTCGCCGCGTGACTCGAAAATATTCGTTACAAAATTTCATCAAAATCGGTTGAGAAAAACATGCGATACAAGTTAATCTGACGGCGGGTATATAGAACGATATCAGTTCTCTTTTCTAACAGAACTGCAACTACATTTGGACGCCTTTATACACAGCGGGACCAAACAGCTCGTTTTGAGATACAAAATAACCTCCAAAATTAAATAATCATGTCAAATTTGTCCAAAAAAGTGTTATTTCTTGTCATTTTAGGCCATAAGTTATACCCAGGGGGCAAGACTAGATTTCCTGACACGGCGTGTTGTAAAAGGTTGGGCACCTGAAATGATATCTACATATATCTGGGATCACAACCTAGGTGCACAACCTTGCAAATCGACTACTCAAAATTGGCAGGAAGCCAATAACGGCGGCCATTACCGAAAAACAAGAATTTGTCAATATTTCGGTCAATATTTAAGAAAATTTTCTTTTAAAGATGTCTAGACCTATGTTTTCAGGGTCAAAGATTAACATAAAACCAACCCTGGACTGATGATATGTCCACTTAACATGCTAGTAGACAAAGCTATGCTTTTATGTTTTGAAAATAATATTCACCGCTAATTATAACTAAGCACTATTGACAGGAAAACATTCAACGTCATAAAAATAATGTTTATTTATTATGATAAACTTGATATAAAAAAGAATTAACCTTTGCAGGTTTACAACATTTGGTATAATAATATCTTTACAACGTAATCGGGCTACAGTTTCATGTATAACAAAATTTAATAATACTAAAAATAATACTGACAAAACCCCCACTCTAGGGATTAGCACACAGCTATATATCAATTAGTCTAGAGGATAATTCAGTGTGGTTAACAGATGACTAAAAATGTAGATAGTTGTGATAGTTGTTTAAATATCACGGTCAATTACCCTAATGCTGATGAAATATGCATCTGTGTAGTATATCGGACATTTCCAGAAAATTAGACCAAAACACTGCTGTTGGCTGGTCTTCTTATGTTCCCGTGAAGAGCTGCAGGCTGTAGGCTAGAACCTGCTCAGTGGAATCAATCTTGTTTTCAATCACTGCTTTTACAATGTGCTCTGTGGAACTTATCCAAGACTCCATGTCTTTATCAGCCACCCAAGTGTCAAAGGCTTCCCAGAATAATCGCCACATGGTTTCACTTAGAATTTGGATAGCATACATTATCTGATAGTAGTCAGCTTTCCCCTAAAGATCTTGTTGTCGTTCCCTCCTGGCAGAGGCCTGGATCCCTGGTAATCTTACAAATGACCTTGACGTAGCTGGGAGCCAGGTGAAATCCACCTAAGTCCTAACAGCAAGACTACATTGTTGAACTCGTCCTTATACTTGTCCCTGATAGCAGCTGCAGCTTCATATGTCGCCTGCTCTCTAGTTATTACAGTCCACTGGTCGCCGAGCAAACATGATGTCTTCACCAACCGTGTCATTTCCTCCTTATGCACAGCTGGATTGAAAGGGATGAAAGGTTAGCATCCAGTCTTGCTGGCTTGGTTGTGTAGATGAAGTCTTGCACAGAATACAGAAATTCCTGGTAAGCAACTTTCTGTCTCACATGGAATGTCAAGAAGGTGTGATGTGGTTGCCGCTCTACCCAAGAGATATACAAAAAGATTGTATTCAGATGTCCTGTCAGCTTGGGTGTGTAAACGGTCTGCACCCATGATATTACCAGATTACCAATAGACCTGGATATCTGTCTATCTTTTGCTGAAATGCAAATGGTCTGTATAGAAATGCTAAGACCAGAAGGAAGAGTCTTTCCTTGCTCTGGTGTTGATGTAGAGATTGTTATTGCCTTGATCATAGTCTGAGGAATCTGGTTTTTCAATGATAATTGCTATTGTCGCATTGAAGCTACCACCCTCTTATTTCTTCTCCTTGCAATCTAAATTGTTCATTGCAAAGACGTGTGACATCTTCCTGTTGTTAGACATGCTTTGTGGAATGTACACACCAACTTCTTCCACCTGCTGCATGATCTTATTCCGTGAGCCAGTTGGTTGTTTAGAGTATTCAAAGATTTGCTGTGTGTGTGATTGAAGAGATAGTGAGTTGTAGCTATTCCCAATGGAGTATGTATCCCGAATGTGTGCTGCAAAATTTGTTGAGACATGGTTAGAGTTTTTTCTTTCACTGCAGACTCCACTTTCACTCTTCCAGAATCAAGAAGATCTGGTGTTTTCTCAGAGAGCACAATGCTGGTGAAGTTAAACATTAAGCTTATCTGGAACCATTTTCTCAGCAGCTGAAGAATGATACTTCAGCTGCACTGCTTAGCAGCATTTCTGAGTATCTTTGCGGCACGTTGTAGTGTCCTATGATCATCACTTGTGTGCTTTTACAATTGAATCCTGATCCACATGCCTACTAATTATGGCGATTGATTTACCGTAGTTCTCTTTCAGCTTCCATTTAAGGCTGCTTGCTCGGTGTTCATCAGCATTTTTTACTAATTTTACACCTGGATAAGGGTTCTATACTGGTCTGGCAGTGATTTGATCAGAAAATCACACTTATCATTGAAAAGAGGTGTGCGGATGGCCTTGGACTTATTTATACAAGATTTGTGATGGCTTATATCATTTGCCACCATGTCGTGTCCTGGACCAACCAATCTTAACATGATATCCTCTCTTTCCAGCCTTTGAGCCTGAGCCAAGATTGCATTTTGCATTTCAATTTTTGTTGCAGATCATACATGTGTTATTTGGTGTGTTTTGTTGATGACTTGTGTGAGGTTTCTCAGAAGATGTAGGCCTACTGCACAATGGTTGGACTGAGTCTGCTGCACTTTCTTTCTGATGACGTTTTGTTTGAGCATAGGTATAACTTTTCGTGTTTGTATACCAGTTTCTACTTTTATCATGCCACTTAGGGACCTTATCGTCAAGCCACGTCCCCACTACTACATCATCAGCATAATATAAGTGCCTTCTTGTCTAGCATTCATTGCCAGAATCTATTATTTGCTGAATGTGATATCACACAATGGTTTTACACTATATTGTTGACACACAATGCACTTTGTATAGTCTATGCTGAGAATAGAGGTTGACTTTTTCTTCTTTGAAGGTTCAGGATTCATTGACACACCACCTTCTATGCCCCCTTGGCTTCTAACTACTACAAATAAATAACCAGCCACCATAAACAATAACATTCAACTAAGAATGCTAAGATGTGTAGACATTTTACACTTCCTTAAATTTATTGGAATGACGACGCGCTTACATTGTTATGTTCTATGCTAACAAAACACAGCACTACCTAACGTGATATTATGTCAAGGAGTCATTATTTTGCATCAAGCGTGATTTTATTGTGATCTTTGACCCTCAAAACATGGGTCTAGATAACTTTAAAAACAAAATATCTAAAATATTGAGCGAGATATTGACAAATTCCGTTTTTTCGGTAATGGCCGCCGTTATTGGCTTCCTGCCAATTTTCAGTAGTCGATTTGCAAGGTTGTGCACCTAGATTGTGATCCTTGACATATGTAGATATCGTTTCAAGTGCCCAACCTTTTACAACACGCCGTGTCTGTTTTCCAAAAAATTTGATGTTTGCCCCCTGGGTATTACAAATTCATTTTTTTAGACCTAATCAGTTGACATGTGTACCGCGAGACACAACAAGCGGATAAAAATATGTTAATTTACGCGATGTGGTCTTTGGTGATTTTTTCGATGTTATATTGTGCCTTTTTCTTGACCTTGTATAAAATAATAAAAATGTGTTTTCATGTCTAGCTCATCGGAAGATATACTATTTCTTGTTATTTAGCTACAGATAAACAAATGACAGTTTTGCTAAATGTGCTATACATAGGGAACGACATTGATTGTGACCTTCGAACAAACTTGATTTTTCTTCTCAAAAATTGATTTCTCAATTGATCGCAATTGGTTCATCATGCCAAAAGGCGGGGATCGACTTTCGTCAGATTCTGACGCGTCTAAAGTCTGTCAGTAAGACAGACAGAAAGACAGTAAGACAGTAGTTTATTCATAGGATCTGTATATGTACAGACATGTATGTATATGCCAGGTGGGCACCTATGGTGGTGACAATTATACCTTATAATACAATATTTACACAGGGTTATAATAATTGTTATTACTATGGTACTTTTCGTAATAGCTATGCAAAGAGCTTAAATGTATTTATTTATATTTTTTTGTAAATATTTACATAAGCTCGCCAGCTGTATAGTACGTTTCACATTTATTAGATTATAAAATGGTAGAGCTGACTGAGATTGAACAAACACCTTTTCAATGTATTTTTAGGGGCTTTGTTAAAACGTGGGCATATAGACAAGAAATGAAATTAATCGCCCAAATCGTTACACAGCTCACATAATCTCAAATTACGAGGGATATTAGTACGACAACCAGACTCTATTGGAAGATTGTGGTTTCTGCAACGAAATCTCGCCATTGTACATCGCTGGTGATATGGTAGCGTCAATAAATATTCTTCAAGATGCAGAGACATTTTAAACATCTTGTAGTGGATGCATTTGCTACTTCTATTCATTTCAGCTGACCATTTCTGAAGGAATTGGTCCCTGATACGTTGCTCTAGTATGACTTTAAAATGATTTGTACTAGATGGAAGACGTTGGTGTTCCCAAGCCCCTGCAAAACCACAACCTTCCAATACGTTTTTAACTGCTATGGCAAAAATTGCCATTTTTGTACATTTTAAAAAATATTTGAAATAGTAAACTTGATATTTTAGAATTTCCCTCTAATTGTCTAATCCTTGCCCATTCTACTTTGTGAGATTAAGGAGAGATGCGTAGCTCCCAGTTCACCATATACCATATTGGTACATGTACATTGTTCACACCTAATACATATTTACAAAATCTGAGGTGTAACGTTACCTTCATGAGCCCAAACCTCACACCCATATAATAAAACAGGCTTTACTAGCACACCAACTAGTTGTAATTGAATGTCTATTGGCAATTGAGTTGTCTGCTTTTGCGCAGTAAAGAAAACATAGCTCTATTACCTTTATCATACAATTCTTTCTTAGCAACTGTGAATTTTCCATTGAAATTAAATTTTAAACCCAAGTATTTATAGTGATCAACTACATCCAGCTTATTATCACCGCGCTGAAAGTGTTAAACATAATGATCAGCGTATCGTGTTTGCTGGGACGAAAGTGAGGAAGTGCGCAAAAACGAAAGTACGGAACAGCGAAAGTGGGAAACAACGAAAATGTGAAACAACAACAGAAAAAAAAACAGTGAACATGCTAAACAAACATTGTTTGCTTTCATATAACAAAATCACTACAGGGCACATATGAAAAATAGCCTGACTGCTAATGAGGCTCTGCATGTATAAATATGTCTCAATAAATAAATAAAGAACCCAACAAGTGAATCACAAAATAACAAAGGGCAATGCAAAACAGCAAAAGAATGATGTGAGACTGCAAAAGAGCGATGCAAAATCAATCAATCAATTCAATCATATTGTAGTACAAATCCTCAGAGACTCGAGCTCAGAGGCACATAAATCAGATTCGGTAGCTAATGAAAATTCAAGTCGGATCACTGGTGGAGTCTTATTTAAAAATTAGCTGCATGCGGAACAACAAAAAGCCGAAAATGAGAAAACGGCCGATGAATTACATTTTCGCAGGCCTACTTTCAAATTTAAGAAAAGTGTAATAAGCTTTAATTGTAATCATTTCATGATTGGAGAAAGGATTATGAGCTGGAAGTGAGTGCACGTTCGTCGTAGTAACAAATATTATAGTTGTTTTTTTTAATTGCACCGAAATCGGTAATACAGAAAAATACTTTGATATAATTTCCATTAGCAGGTCAGTTCACCTAATCATAAATATTGTTATAGTTTTTTGTATATTTTATTATAATATTATTCAATAATTAAGTAATCTCAACCGATTTTCGTTTTCGTAATAATGTAAACAACCTTCGATGTTTCGAATACAAATATTTTGTCTTTAAAGGTGCAGGTTTTTTATAGTCTGATATCATTGGACGTCACATTTTACCCCCTGGTCACTGGACCTGTTAATTCGTGTGCTATTTCAACTCCCCGGGGAGCATACAGTACTGCAGCCGTTTCGGCGCATTGAACTTATCGTACACATTGCCATCTCTGTCCTACCAGGTACTCATTTTCACCTGAGTCAAGTGAAGCATTTGAGGGTGAAGTGCCTTGCCCAAGGACACAACATCTTAACAATGTCCCAAGATTGAGAGGGGAGAAACATGATATTTCTCTGAAAATCCTGCACCAAGCGGGATTTGAAACCGCACGGCAAGCAGTGACATCGGCAGAGCGCCACGCTCTAACTATTGCGCTATGTCCCTCTCTACTAATGTTTTTTTTTATTAATATCGGTCGTAACTGAGTCAGGCATGTCACTCGAGCAAACACCGGGAGACGTTGACCCAATATTGGCCTAATGTTTGTCCACCGTGTCCGACGCTGGCCCAGCATTGAACCAGTATCGGCTTGTCGTATCGTATTTGATGGGATAGACGGTGGAATCGTACCTAGAAATCGGGTAACATGAGTACTAGTTGGATAGGGTATGGAGAGGTACTGTTAACAGCACGGGTGAGAGAGTACCCGAGGCGTTGGCCCGATGTTGGTTTAATGCTGGCCCACCGTCGCAGACGGTGGACCAGCATTAAACCAACATCATGTCCCGTGTTTGAGGCACACGTAAAAAATGGTTTGAGGAGGAGGTGAGAAGTGAGAGGAGATTATCTGTGGAGGTGCCCCACCTTCCGATAAACCCGCCTCTCCCCAGCAGCTGCCGTGCAAACCCAAAAGGCAGCATCCACTCACTTTACAAGTTAGCAGATGCTGCCTCTCGGCTCTCTCTGGCACTGACTGTGTGAGGTAGAAAGTGGAAAATGTCCGTGTGTAAGAGAGGTGCTGACACAAACCAGCCACGGACCGTCAACACCTCCCAGATTTACATCAACAAGTGTCGCCGGAGAGTCCCGAAAATGGATGCCGTTTTTCACACCTAGATAAAGAGGCCGCCGAGTGGCCACCACTTTGCCGCGTGGATCACTCTCGTGGTTTGATGGCCAATGTAGCTGACGGCTGACAATGCCGTGCAAAGCCGAAAGACAGAATCTGCTTACTTTACAAGTAAGCAGATACTTCCTTTTGATTCTGCAAAGCCGTAGGTATAGCAATGGCTCCCATCAAACAGCGGCAACCAAATCAAATAGTGTTTTCTCTGCTCCGGCGTGTTTTCGACAGAGTGAATACGGTTATTTTCTTGGCCATGTAAATTACTGCTGACACGACCAGGTGCATTTTTTACCGTGGCTGAGCAGAGGTGGGATAAACCATGTTTATTTCAATATTTCTTGGTCAAATTAACAAACAACTCTGATTACATGTCAACGAGTTCACTCGTATCACCAGTGTCTGTACTTCAGAGTGGTTGGTTGGTTGGTTGGTTGGTTGGTTGGTTGGTTGGTTGGTTGGTTGGTTGGTTGGTTGGTTGGTTGGTTGGTTGATTGGTTGATTGGTTAGTTGATTGATTGATTGATTGATTGATTGATTGATTGATTGATTGATTGATTGATTGATTGATTGATTGATTGATTGATTGATTGATTGATTGATTGATTGATTGATTGATTGATTGATTGATTGATTGATTGATTGATTGATTGATTGATTGATTGATTGATTGATTGATTGATTGATTGATTGATTGTGGACGATAATGTTCGAAATACCCTTAATGTGTTTTGGAATTATTAACTTTTTAATTATAAGAACACACATCTATATTATTATGTATAATTAATTGCATTTTAAAAATAATTAGAGCAAATATATAGGCTATTAGGTGAAGCTTCAAGTATATTTTTGGAACGACTCCTTCCTGCTTTCATAATTATTCTGTTCACTCCCAAATTATCATTATTAAATGGACGAATTTACATTTATATTTTTTATATTATCAGTTAATTTTTAAATATTTATTCTCTAGTTTTATCACAGCGATATAGACAGCTACGGAAAGGGAAGAAGCAAATTTTCAGCAACATTTAAACTAATATCATACCAAATGGCACAGCTTTATGTTTTGATTTTACATGAAAATATTAATTAAAGGATCAACTTTAAGTAATTTGTCATTTTAATAACAATGACACGTGTCGCTGTAATTCTATTTTATTTGCTCTGATAGACATCACTCTTCCATTATATGACTTTTCCTCATTGAAGACTCTCCAGACTAAAAACCCACGACGTCAATGAGGCGCGTCGGACCCCACGGAGGGTTAGGGGCCACATGGGGGGCACTCGATGTCAGGGCTGGGTGAGAGTGCAGCGATTGCCCGCCCGCCCCTGCAAGACAGCCTGACGCCTGGGCAGTACACCGTGATTGTGGTGCGCGGCGGGGTGGCCCGCCCCCCAATACCGCGGCGGCCCTTGTCTTTCGCGGGAAGCAACAAAGCGGACAAATTGGGCGGCTGAGGGGTCTGCGAGCAGCGCCGCCCCCAACGGGGCCTCCCGGACGCGCAATCGCCCGCTGATGAATTCTTTCACGCCTCCGGCAATCAGGTAAAGAGAGGCCGTGGAGTTAAGTATCAGTGATAGCCATTGATGAAGACACGCGTCCCTCCGGCTCATCTACATGAGAACCAGCTGCCATGCAACGTTGGCACGGCGCCGTTTCAGTGCCGGTCCAACGTCGCAGACGTTGGACCGGCACTGAAACGGCGCCGTGTTCGTATCCCGGTGGTGTTTGTAGACACTCTCATTAATGGTTACGCCCTCGGAGACAGGCTGCACTGGTCGTAGCGGAAAAGATGGAAGCGCACCCGATATTACCTAATTAGCACTTTGTATGGTTTCAGACTCATCACCGTCTGCAATAACAAGTTTTCTGGTGGATCGAATCCGCTTCACTTTCGTTTAATTTGATAACTTCATATGTGGAAGTCACATAAAGTCACTTGTTTCTTTTCTCAATATTTTCTGCTGCAAATGGAGTAACTTAGGTGCCACCCCGCAGCGCGTGAAGAGTGGCTAATCCTCGAGGCGTTAAGGGTGGTTTGAGGACTCATTGAGCCGTGGTGAGCAGACAGACTGGCATCTGTGTGCTGTGTGGAGAGGCTGTCGAACAAAGGCAAAATACAGTATCTGCTTGCTTTACAAGCAAGCAGATACAGCCTTTTCCCTTTGCAAAACAGCACTCCCGTGAGGGGATCACTGGCGCCAGTCATACCTCCCCCAGGGGGCAGTCACTGTCTGGGGAATCCTCCCCGGCCCCCGGGGCAGTCACAGGTATTATGACACCAGCAGGGGGGGGCATGACCAAGATGATTCATTGTATTGTTTGTTTTAGGTACCTAGTTGCTCTTTCTTCGTTGCAATTAATGTGATACCCCAGTTCGATAACTTCAGTTAAAAACCATTATTGCTTTAATAATAAGACAATTTTCTTTAAAATTAACCCTTGAAGTTCTAATCACGTCCATAGCCGTTTCAGCTTTCTAATTTGTCTTTAAAAAAAATATTAGTTAAAAAAAAATGATTTATTAGTCGTCCCCTCTCCTTCAGTGTCCTCTTTCTTATGATTGTGTTCCAAATGTTTAAAAAAATGCTTGTGGTAATGTACATCAAAAGTATTCCCAGAAGTCATTGAAAAATAATATCTGAACCACCCATCCAGATACGTTGACGTCACGCTGGCTTTACTGGCTATTGTTGCACTAACGTTACTTTCTGAAAAAAATAACATTTTCAGCAACTTATTATGGCCTATTACTAAACCTACTCGTCAAGCAATTAAGTACGGCAGCAGCGCCCAGTGCTGGTTTAAATGCTGGGCCAGCGTCTCAGACCAGGGTCCCTGTCTCCGTTCATGATTCCTGTCTCATGCACTGTCCGAGTTCCTGTCTCAGATCAGGGTTACTGTCTCAGATCATAGTTACTGTCTTAGATCAGTGCTCCTGCCTCAGATCAGTGTTCCTGTCTCAGAACAGGGCTTCTGTCTCAGATCAATGTTCCTGTCTTAGATCAGGGTTCCTATCTCAGATCAGGGTTCTTGTCTCAGATCAGTGTTCCTGTCTCAGATCAGGGATCCTGTCTCAGATCAGGGTTCCTGTCTCAGATCAGGGTTCCTGTTTCAGATCAGGGTTCCTATCTCAGATCAGGGATCCTGTTTCAGATCAGTGTTCCTGTCTCAGATTAGGGTTTCTGTCTCAGATCAGGGTTTCTGTCTCAGATCAGGGTTCCTGTCTCAGATCAGGGTTCCTGTCTCAGATCAGTGTTCCTGTTTCAGATCAGGGTTCCTATCTCAGATCAGGGCTTTTGTCTCAGATCAGTGGTCCTGTCTCTGGTTAAGGTTCCTGTCTCAGATGATCAGAGTTCCTGTCTCAGAATAGAGTTCCTGTCTCAAAACAGGGTTCCTGTCTCAGATCAGTGTTCCTGTCTCAGATCAGGGTTTCTGTCTGAGATCAGCGTTCCTGTCTCAGATCAGGGTTCCTGTCTCAGATCAGGGATCCTGTCTCAGATCAGGGATCCTGTCTCAGATCAGGGTTCCTGTCTCAGATCAGGGTTCCTGTCTGAGATCAGGGCTCCTGTCTCAGATCAGGGTTCCTGTCTCAGATCAGGGATCCTGTCTCAGATCAGGGTTCCTGTCTGAGATCAGGGCTCCTGTCTGAGATCAGAGTTCCTGTCTCAGATCAGGGTTCCTGTCTCAGATCAGGGATCCTGTCTCAGATCAGGGTTCCTGTCTGAGATCAGGGCTCCTGTCTCAAAACAGGGTTCCTGTCTCAGATCAGGGATCCTGTCTCAGATCAGGGTTCCTGTCTCAGATCAGGGTTCCTGTCTCAGATCAGGGATCCTGTCTCAGATCAGGGTTCCTGTCTCAGATCAGGGTTCCTGTCTCAGATCAGGGATCCTGTCTCAGATCAGGGATCCTGTCTCAGATCAGGGTTCCTGTCTGAGATCAGGGCTCCTGTCTGAGATCAGTATTCCTGTCTCAGGTTAAGGTTCCTGTCTCAGATGATCAGAGTTCCTGTCTCAGAATAGAGTTCCTGTCTCGGATCAGTGTTCCTGTCTCAGATCAGTGTTCGTGTTTCATATCAGAGTTTCTGTCTCAAATCAGGCTTCCTGTCTCAGAACAGAGTTCCTGTCTCGGATCAGTGTTTCCTGTCTCAGATCAGTGTTTCTGTTTCATATCAGGGTTCCTGTCTCAGAACAGGGTTCCTGTCTCAGATCAGGGTTCCTGTCTCAGATCAGGGATCCTGTCTCAGATCAGAGTTCCTGTTTCAGATCAGGGTTCCTGTCGCAGATCAGGGTTCCTGTCTCAGATCAGAGTTCCTGTCTCAGATCAGGGTTCCTGTCTCAGATCAGGGTTCCTGTCTCAGATCAGGGATCCTGTCTCAGATCCGAGTTCCTGTTTCAAATCAGAGTTCCTGTCTCAGATCAGGGCTCCTGTCTCAGATCAGGGTTCCTGTCTCTGATTGAGGTTCCTGTCTCAGATGATCAGAGCTCCTGTCTCAGAATAGAGTTCCTGTCTTGAATCAGTGTTCCTGTCTTAGATCAGTGTTCGTGTTTCATACCAGAGTTTCTGTCTCAAAACAGGGTTCCTGTCTCAGATCAGTGTTCCTGTCTCAGATCAGGGTTTCTGTCTGAGATCAGGGTTCCTGTCTCAGATCAGGGTTCCTGTCTCAGATCAGGGATCCTTTCTCAGATCAGGGTTCCTGTCTCAGATCAGGGTTCCTGTCTCAGATCAGGGTTCCTGTCTCAGATCAGGGTTCCTGTCTCAGATCAGGGATCCTTTCTCAGATCAGGGTTCCTGTCTCAGATCAGGGTTCCTGTCTCAGATCAGGGTTCCTGTCTCAGATCAGGGCTCCTGTCTGAGATCAGTATTCCTGTCTCAGGTTAAGGTTTCTGTCTCAGATCAGGGTTCCTGTCTCAGATCAGGGTTCCTGTCTCAGATCAGGGATCCTTTCTCAGATCAGGGTTCCTGTCTCAGATCAGGGTTCCTGTCTCAGATCAGGGTTCCTGTCTCAGATCAGGGCTCCTGTCTGAGATCAGTATTCCTGTCTCAGGTTAAGGTTTCTGTCTCAGATGATCAGAGTTTCAGATCAGGGTTCCTGTCTCAGATCAGGGCTCCTGTCTCAGATCAGGGTTCCTGTCTCTGATTAAGGTTCCTGTCTCAGATGATCAGAGTTCCTGTCTCAGAATAGAGTTCCTGTCTCGAATCAGTGTTCCTGTCTCAGATCAGTGTTCGTGTTTCATATCAGAGTTTCTGTCTCAAAACAGGGTTCCTGTCTCAGATCAGTGTTCCTGTCTCAGATCAGGGTTTCTGTCTGAGATCAGGGTTCCTGTCTCAGATCAGGGTTCCTGTCTCAGATCAGGGATCCTGTCTCAGATCAGGGTTCCTGTCTGAGATCAGGGCTCCTGTCTGAGATCAGTATTCCTGTCTCAGGTTAAGGTTCCTGTCTCAGATGATCAGAGTTCCTGTCTCAGAATAGAGTTCCTGTCTCGGATCAGTGTTCCTGTCTCAGATCAGTGTTCGTGTTTCATATCAGCGTTTCTGTCTCAAATCAGGGTTCCTGTCTCAGAGCAGAGTTCCTGTCTCGGATCAGTGTTTCCTGTCTCAGATCAGTGTTTCTGTTTCATATCAGGGTTCCTGTCTCAGAACAGGGTTCCTGTCTCAGATCAGTGTTCCTGTCTCAGAACAGGGTTCCTGTCTCAGATCAGGGTTCCTGTCTCAGATCAGGGATCCTGTCTCAGATCAGAGTTCCTGTTTCAGATCAGGGTTCCTGTCGCAGATCAGGGTTCCTGTCTCAGATCAGGGTTCCTGTCTCAGATCAGGGTTTCTGTCTCAGATCCGAGTTCCTGTTTCAGATCAGAGTTCCTGTCTCAGATCAGGGCCCCTGTCTCAGATCAGGGTTCCTGTCTCTGATTAAGGTTCCTGTCTCAGATGATCAGAGCTCCTGTCTCAGAATAGAGTTCCTGTCTCGAATCAGTGTTCCTGTCTCAGATCAGTGTTCGTGTTTCATATCAGAGTTTCTGTCTCAAAACAGGGTTCCTGTCTCAGATCAGTGTTCCTGTCTCAGATCAGGGTTTCTGTCCGAGATCAGGGTTCCTGTCTCAGATCAGGGTTCCTGTCTCAGATCAGGGATCCTTTCTCAGATCAGGGTTCCTGTCTCAGATCAGGGTTCCTGTCTCAGATCAGGGTTTCTGTCTCAGATCAGGGCTCCTGTTCAAGATCAGTATTCCTGTCTCAGGTTAAGGTTCCTGTCTCAGATGATCAGAGTTTCAGATCAGGGTTCCTGTCTCAGATCAGGGCTCCTGTCTCAGATCAGGGTTCCTGTCTCTGAATAAGGTTCCTGTCTCAGATGATCAGAGTTCCTGTCTCAGAATACAGTTCCTGTCTCGAATCTGTGTTCCTGTCTCAGATCAGTGTTCGTGTTTCATATCAGAGTTTCTGTCTCAAAACAGGGTTCCTGTCTCAGATCAGTGTTCCTGTCTCAGATCAGGGTTCCTGACTGAGATCAGGGTTCCTGTCTCAGATCAGGGATCCTGTCTCAGATCAGGGATCCTGTCTCAGATCAGGGATCCTGTCTCAGATCAGGGTTCCTGTCTGAGATCAGGGCTCCTGTCTGAGATCAGTATTCCTGTCTCAGGTTAAGGTTCCTGTCTCAGATGATCAGAGTTCCTGTCTCAGAATAGAGTTCCTGTCTCGGATCAGTGTTCCTGTCTCAGATCAGTGTTCGTGTTTCATATCAGAGTTTCTGTCTCAAATCAGGGTTCCTGTCTCAGAACAGAGTTCCTGTCTCGGATCAGTGTTTCCTGTCTCAGATCAGTGTTTCTGTTTCATATCAGGGTTCCTGTCTCAGAACAGAGTTCCTGTCTCAGATGATCAGATCAAAGTTCCTGTCTCAGATCAGGGTTCCTGTGTCAGATCAGAGTTCCTGTCTGAGATCAGGGTTCCGGTCTCAGATCAGGGATCCGGTCTCAGATCAGGGTTCCCGTCTCAGACCAGGGTTCTTGTCTCAGATCAGTGGCCCCAAGAAAATATAATGATTAAGATTGTCGTAACATTTTCTGTAATTTTGCTTAGAAAAGTTAAGAGCATCTCAACCGAAAATGCGATGACTATATATAGCACACATATGTGTGAATAACAGAAATATATACATGATGTTTAAATTGATTATGACCTTGACCTTGACATGAAGGAGTTTTTCAGCTGATTATATAAAAAAAAATATTCAAAACTGTATAAAAAATCAAATACAAATGCAAAAACAACCTAAACATGACCAAATATGACATATATGGACCATAATGAAACCAAAAATACCATAAAAGTACCAGCCATTTCCGGATCAGGTCAGTTGGACTATTATACCTAAACAGCTGTTTTTATGGTGCTGTTTAAATAATGGTGTCAATACAGTTTTTTTTATTTAGCTTGACATCCACGTACCGTACCATGAACGAGTTCAGTTGGAGGTACTGACATTGCACCGTTATTCTCCTACTTGACACCATTGATGATTACCCAATAAGAAGAGTGATTGATACGATACCCCGCGTGGGGGTATAATGTAGGATAAATTGTGAAGTGGTGGTTTGACTTCTGGCCTTTCTTGTTCAGCCGGAAAGGTGCCGACACTATACCTTTGCCGCAGAATGTGATCCCACTTTAACACCTGATTTTGTGGTTAACCTTGACTGTTACTGGGGGTCTTTCAACATTCAATCTACCCTACAGTTCCGTCTATCTGGAAGTATTCCACGCCCTTCTAAAGCGGGAAAACCCGGCCTGTGCGAGTTTGACTGAACTCGTGCCTTCTAAATGAATGGAGTTTTAGGCCATCTTTGTCCACATATAGGCTAAACTGGGCATGCGATGACACTTTCCTCCAGACACAGGATTCTAAATTCGAACCCTGGCGGTCTGATGCCGAGCTCGCTACTTCTCGGTCACGGAGGCTCCCCACAATATTTAATCTTTACGAGTGAGCAGGGAAGAAACATTTTGTTTCTTTGAAACTTGAATGCCAGAGCGGGGTTCGAACCCACGATCTACGGCTTTCCAAGCATGCAGCTTTAACCACTGTAACAGGTCCCCCGCCATCGTACTTTCTATGGAAATCCAGACTAGGTTCACATGTTTTTGTGCACCGGAGGTTGCATCCGTATGATCTAATGTTATTATACAAAGACAGTAGAAGCTGCACGGACAAATCCCCATATCAATATTAAGGTCGGACTTAGATTATTATGAAATAATCAGTTATTTATTACCTCTGCCAGGAAAGTCAGGTTATTGGTCATGTTGGTAATTGGTCTGTCATCTGCAGTGAATTTTTGCCACCCAAATTTATGAATAAAAGCAATACGACTACGATAGATTTTGGAGGCTTGGTGCACAAATGGCGTGATATCACAAAGTTGCCCGAGAGCCTTCCCTAGGCAGTGCCTATATCATATTATATTCCGGGTCAATGACATGTCAAATAAATTTTGGGGATGATCCGGATTACGATCCGGACGCAGGAACCGGATTTTGATCATTAATTTCGGTGGAAATTTGCAGTCTCTGAGTGACTGACTAGTTTATTTCATTTATTTATTTATTATATTTCGCCAATAGCATATAATAGTTGTAGAATAATAGGAATACGATTAATACTATCGACTGGGACATGACATCAGATGTTCAATATCTATACTAGGCATGTTCCAGCATAGTCAATGACTTTAAGAACATTCTAGGCTTTCATTTGACATATTGCAATAGTATTTTCGTAATTATCTGAACATCTTAATTCATCTTGGGAATGTACCACAGAAAAAGAAAGAGGGTAAAATCTGTTGAGAATATCACCTCTGGTTGATACTATGCAAAGGCACCTTTATGTTTCGGTCAGACTATTCTGTTCTGCAAAGCCAAAAGGAAGTATCTGCTTACTTGCAAAGAAAGCAGATACTTCCTTTTGTCTTTGCACTGCAGTATGGCTGGGCTATGTAGTTTCACACCGGGCTCAACATAAACACACGTCAGCGTGTCAGCTGTTTACATACAAACACTTTGTATTCTTCTTCTCAGAACAAACAGTGTTTATTCTGAGATAAAAACTACACAAAGTATACGTTTCGATTTTTACCCTTCCCATTCCTGTAATGCAACTGAGAAATTAGAAAAACGTTCATATTCACTTATAGCCTACTGTCGTGCTGCTGTGTCCCAATAATTATAGATACTACCTACTTACCTTTTATTACCCTTCACCTCATTGAGGCTGCCACATAGCACATTTTTCTATTAGACATGAAAGGTGAAGTGGAGGAATGCAAGTTTTTCAAATCGCTAGCTTGATCTGACTCAAAATAAAAATATTTTTTATGCAGTTATTTATATTCCGACAGTAGGTTGTTAGTATCAATGTAAAACAAAACAGCTAGAAAACAATGAGAGGTAAGATGTAGAGATACGGTATTATTTAAGTCCTTCAACTAACACCTCAATTGATCATTGTAATACACCACTTCCACTTCTAATGGTATTGTTAAACAAGCAGGGAACATAGGGGCTTTTTTTAGCGTGAGAAGATTCTAGGAAAACGTCCAGACTGGAGGTGTGAATAAGAACAGCAACAACATTGTTAGTGCCGTAGGTGCCATATAAAAATGTGTAGTACTGCCGACGTCTTTAGACAGGTGATGCTTTAAAATAGCCGTCTCTATCATAGTTAGATATACCAAATAGCAGAGCCAGAAAGTAGAGAATTGGAATAAAGATACCACTGCCATAAAAAAACTGATGTAATAGTAGAAATACGAAATATTATAATTCTTTGAAACAATTATACTGTTTATTTTATATTATATACGGTTGCTGGAGCTACATTTTAAAACTTTACGAAATAATGTAACTGTCAGACGTACACCTATGTCATACGATATAATATACCAGACACCTGAAGTCTTCACATCCAATAATTCCTTATGCTTAAATAACGTACTCTGTTTGTTCTTATCTCTTCTTCCATTCTGGAAAAAAATAGCAGTCTCTATGAATATGATGTACAATTCTGGGATATCGATAACAGAAACAAAGTGTTGAAATTATAATATAATGAACGTTTTAATCATTTCTAAATGACCAACTGATACTGATAAATAACTTTAATTATTGTACTTTAAAATTGTATGCATTGCATTCTTGTTCGTCACACGAGAAATATTTACTTAAAAAATGTAATTGGATGTGTCGTCTTTGTGATTGGTGTTGGTTTCCATTGCTGTTCCTTATCGATCTAAACCACTTTGTCACAGTTCCTCAATCTTGCTATCCGCATACGACGACAGTTTATCTTTATGTGTTTAGATTTTATTCCATTTACGTTTCCCTTTCTTTTTAACGAGAGAATAAAGTGATGGAGACACTTCTTTTTGGTGATGTTGTACCATCATTCAAAATAAAATTGGATATGTTGTAATAAAATGTTCGCTGCTATTGAAAAAAATATGTTACAGCCAATCAAATGCTTTCCCAAAATCTAAATAAATCATAAATCCTGGGACGTTCTTTTCTCTCGTGTAATATAATAATATATCCGAGATGATTTGAAGATATTCTTGTATGTTTTTTTACACTGGACCGGTTGGATTATGTGTACCAATTTGGTTAGAAAATAATATATTTTAACAATGTTTTCAAATCTACACTGAGTAAAAAAATTGATGAAAAGCATTTTTTGATATTTATAACAATTGATTTTCGCCATTTTTACTGTGTTAAGTAATGAATTAGGTTGCCAGTTTTTTATCAATGTTCTTTTCTTCATCTCCTTGTAGATGAGTCTATTACGCTTATACGTTTAAATGTGATTGTTTTCTTCGCCAATATCAATCCTCCAAAGCCGATTGAGATTCAGGGCTCAATATGAATGCAAATTAGCGCTGGCAGTTTTAAGGAATATTTGACTAAAAACTGCTATAGCTACAAAAAGCTGGATTGATGCTGGTCCACCGTTTAAGACGTTGGCCCATCATTAAACCAGCACCAAATGAAGTACGTTTGTGTATTTTGTTGGATCGGGATAGAGGCCACTAGTATATAGTATATGGTTGTGGTTTGGGTCGCCTCCACCACCCTTCAGCACTAACATGGTGGCCACACCAGCTGGCTACCTCAACCCCCGGGCTATTGGCACGTACTTAAATCAATTAATGTTCGCCGACTGTCACATTCTATAAGCGTTTTACACCGGCTTCTTGTTGCAGTACGGGGATCGCCTGCTAAAATGTGGTTAGCTCTCGGCTGATGTGGCCGCCGCCAATTGTCATAATGCTCTAATCACGCAGTTTACCAACCACTCGCTTGGCAGCGCCACCGGTCCTGCTGTCACTCTGGCCGAACTCCTGGTAAGTGTGTCGGGGCGGGGGACCTGGTGGAGTGGTTAAAGCTGCCTGCTTGGAAAGTCGGAGATCGCGGGTTCTAACCCCGCTCTGGCATTTAAGTTTCAAAGAAACAAAAATATTTCATCCCTGCTCACTCGTAAAGATTCAATATTGTGGGGAGCCTCCATGACCAAACGGTAGCGAGCTCGGCATCAGACCGCCAGGGTTCGAATTTCAAATCTTGTGTCTGGAGGGCGGTGTCATTTCAATCATCTCAACATCCTCAGGAAGTTCTCCTGGCCCAGTTTAGCTTATATGTGCACAAAGGTGGCCTAAAACCTCATTCATTTCATTTTTGGTAAGTGTGTTATGTTTCCTGTTGGAGATGTAATGTACATATTAAGCACAATACAAATTGATACTGCCATGTAAAATTAAAGGGTGATGTATAATAAAGATCAGCTCGTGCTTGTAAACGGCTATATAGGCACGAAATATTATTTACATATGCAAGTGTTGCACCACTTTAAAAAAAATTTCCAGACCAGATGATCAAGTCAAGTCAAGTAACTATTAAATGCCTCACAAATTGAGTACAAGTTGAGCAAAATACACAATATAGTTATCATAAAAGAAATACAGTACGCCATTGTACCAATGTTATACAACACATTTTTTATCACGTTTATAGCCTGTTGCTGGGTATGTGTTTTTGAAATGCTACTGTCTAAAACACCCTATAGAAATACCAGATTTAAAAACGTGAGGGGGCGCTTTTGTGTTTCTGGTATAGGACTACAAGGACGAATGATTTTCATTCATGCTGGGACAAGAGAATGTGGCGGGGCCGGCTCTGTTTTCTATTTTAAATTTGCTGTCGGCTAAAGTGAGTGAACATTACACCCTGAGGCTGTTAGCACTTGAGATGAACTGCCTTGCAGCAGCCTATTTAACGTGGAGCCTCACTACTTCCCGTACACATTTACGGAAGTTCTGATGGCTAAGGCATGATCCGAGTAAACGCAAAAAAATTCTACAACAATTGTTGTGCCAACGTCGAAGACGTTGGACCGACGTTGTATAAATGTTATTATATTTTATGTTTGCTGGGATATAAGTTAATGCGTGTCATCTTTAACTTAACCCTTAGAGCACTGACCTATTCAATTTAAATTTTCAGTCACTTAAAGTTGTGTCTCGCTACCGCGATCCACAACTTTAAGTGACTGAAAATTTGTGTTATTTGTGAAATTTAAGTCCCAACAAAAATCAGTGTTTCAAAATTGAAAGCACGTTTTACTTTTAACAACTGGTTATAGAGATGCCAATGAAAATGCCGAATGTTTACTGTAGTCAACATCAGTGTTCTAAGGGTCAACCCTTTAACCGCCAAATTATTCAATTTGAATTTTCACCCACTTGAAGTTGTGTCTCGCTGACGCGATCCACAACTTCAAGTGGGTGAAAATTATTCTGATTTGACAAAATGGAGGTCAACTCTTTTTAAATCTTGCTGGTTTATGTCACATTTTATCTTTAACATATTTAAAATGTGGTACTTAATGTGCTAATAAAAGAATGAAAACCCGAATATATGCGACACCGGCGGTTAAAGGGTTAAGAAATACACTATATGCTTTCTTGTAAAGTAAGCATATAAGCCTACTGCCTTCTGGATTTCAACGGCAGCATACAAAGCAGCTCACATTTTTCAGTACGAAATTAATTACAGGCACTTCTAAATTATATCTATGCGTTAATACGTATTATTATAATGCTATTATCATCGTGGTTGTTATTGTTATTATTGTAGTCGTCGTCGTCGTCATTGTTGTTTTTGCTTTTGCTGTTTTCGTTGTAGTTGTTTTTGTTGTAGTTGTGCATTTTCTTGGTGTAGTGATTAGTACTAGTAGTATTAGTTATAGTAATAGTAGTATATCATTAGTATTATTAGGTAGCCTAAAGCTAAGAGGTGCATGAAGTCAATATTCAACATTCAATAGAGGCATACTTGGGAGGAACGTAGAAATGGGGCCCAGTGTGGCCCAGTGGAACCCCTACTCGACATAGCATAAGTTCTAAGACTTTGGGCCACATAAGGCAACAATAAATGGGTCCAAGGGTAGCTCAAATCGACATGGCATCATAAAAAACATCATAAAAAACTTTTTATCAGATTGAGCAAACATCTCCACTGGGCCACCTCAACTAAAACTTGGGGCAAAACTTTAAGCATGTTATATAGCCCTATCTTCATGGGACGTTTTTTGCCCACTGGATTGTTTTGTTTATTATTGGAATCAGCGGAAAAACATTAGAACCGCTCTTATAAATCCAATAAACAGCACTCCGTGGGGAAAAGAGTTAGTTATATTTAAGAGGTGATTGGGGTGACAGTTTGATGTTTGTGTTTGGTTGTTTTCCCCCGGCCAGGTGTGGGAGGTTTGGCACATGTAGACGTAAGACGGTAGCCGGGGGCTGGGCGGTGCTGGGCGGGGCCGGGGGCCGCTGGCGGGGTGGGGGGGGGGGCGCCCGGGTGCTCAGCCACCCCGGCTACCAAGGGGCTCAGCAGGAATTACACCGGAGACGAAGGGCAACAGAGCTCTGCCGTGCAAAGCCGAGCTGATCTTCCGAGTTCTTGTTATTAAAATTAGTACCTTCATGCGTGCCATATCATGAATTAGATCCAGGAAATAAGACAGGATTGAAAAAGGAACCACATTTAATTACATCCAAAATCAAAACACTATAAAGAGTATCATATAACTGATGATCAATTGGGTTGTAGGCCGTAAACTGTTAACCTGTGCTTAAAACCCATCAAACACGGGACGCTGGACAAATGTTGTTTTATTGCTGGACGACGCTGGTCCAGCAATAAAACAACACTGGTTCGGAGTCCCGTGCCCGGTGGGAACACGGATCAGGAGGGGGATTTGCTTCTCACCGGTCGACGTCACAGACAGGGATGCCGGAGATCCTGTGACTGGTGATCCCGACCGACGCCAACGGGACTCCGGCAACCAACACTCCGGGCGTCGTGAGAATGACCCGGTGCCGCTCCGACGTCTCAGACGTCGGAGAACATTTCTCAATGGTACAGTGCAAATTCATATAGAATCCCCTTTTGCTACACCCTGGATACGCCCCTGCTTCTAGACACAACCAGAAGTTGCTGATTAGCATCGATTCATACTTTTAAACAACATTCCCTATTAAAATGAAGCTCTCGTGAAATGGCTCAGCGGTCGAACATAAAATTTCATAATGCGGATTTGTGTTACGGCGCGGGGTAGTCGTGGTATTACCTTGGTGTTCAGTACTGTTATGATGATGGCCAACTGGGAGGTCAGACATTTAACCCTTTCAGCGCGGGACCAACTTTAAAAGTCAGATTCTGACTTCTGAAATCGATCCCCGCACTGAAAGAGTAAAATATTCAAAATGGCCGCAGACCTATAACATATATAGGTATTCAAATGAAGCAGAAAGAGCTAATTAAGACAATCATAGAGATTTAAAATTGAAAAAATCCTTTGCTTTCTATGGTTTCTATTAAAATATTTCAGCGTTGTAAGAGTTAATAGCGGGGAATTGAGTTGGATTATGATTTCTTCAGCATCTGCAGTATGCCTCCATAGTGACAGGATGCAAGGGGTTAGCTATAGAATTTAAATTTGTATCCACTTGTCTCGCTACCGTGAATCACAACTTCAAGTGGGTAAAAATTACATACATTTGAATCAAAGTATATGTCAATCTGGAAATCGTATTGCTCAATTCTTCTTCAAATACCCTTGTTTGAAGAGGAAATGAAAATGATAAAAACGGGTATTTTTTATTTTATTTATTCGCCATACACATGTTCATATGATTACATTTGAGTTTATTAAACAAATAGTACAATATGGCAGGTTAACTGAGAACAGGCAATATGCCAGTACAAGCACAGAAACCATCATCATAAAATTGAAATTATGTTACAGACGTGATTAGCACTTTACGGTTAAACCTGTGTTTATAACGATGATTTTTAAATTTATTATGACCGTGAATTACTTTTGTAAAAACATACTGGATCCTTCATTAGAGAGGACCTTTTTATTAAGGAAACTGGACAGAAAAGTATACCATGAGAGTGTTTAGATGGCATAGACATGCCTCCATGCAGATGCGTGCAATCAGACTGATAATTTAGTCTGTTTACGTTACGAGGCCCGAATCAAGGTGTATGCTACCATGCAAAGCCAAAAGGCAGTATCTGTTCATCTTACAAGTATTAGCAGATACTGGCTTTTGACTTTATGGAGCAGAAATGGGATGTTCTCACCCCGGCCATTGTTTTTGTTGTGCGCCGAGAGTATTGTTACCTCTTTAACCCTCTAACCACCGGTCACGTTTATATAAGTTTTTAAATGTTTTATGACACATTTAATACTAGCTTTTGAACATGTCAAAGATAAAACGTGACATCAATCAACAAGAATTCAAAATGGTTGACCTCCATTTAATCAAATCTGAATAATTTTCACTCACTTGACGTTGTGGATCGCGTCAGCGAGACACAACTCCAAGTGGGTGTAAATTTCAATTAAATAATCCGGCGGTTATAAAGGGTCAATGTCGAATGCTACCGACACAATTCAGTTGTGCTAATCATTGGCACAAAGTAGGTCTAGTTGCCCTATATACCGCCTTCCAAACTATGTTAGTGCTGGCAGAGGCGCAAAATACACGTTGCTACGTGTATCCCTCTTGTGTACACAGATGTAGAATTAGGCCATCGAGTTCAATGATTGCACTTGATACAGCTCATCATTACTGAGCCGCTCTGTAATACACGGCACATCTGCATGTACACCTGGTACACGTACATCAGGTACAACGAGTCCTTAGGTGCACAAGTATACATCATCATGATCAATCAGCAATGTGATACATGGTGAACAGCATCGGCACGTGCATTTACCAGTGTTTAGTACAGCGGCATAACAAAAATAATTGTGCGTTTTGTGAAGAAAGCACCAAATTTGGCAGACTTAGGCCCTATAAAATATATCGTCAAGAACCTCTTTAAGATTTGGAGCCACTCAAAATTTCCACCGGATACCCCCCATATTTGGTTTCAAAATGGCGGCTTAAGAAACATTTTAAATATTTTCGATTCTATCTCCGCTAGAGCTCTAATTTTAGGGTTTTGAAGTACAAACTTGAAGGCCAAGGATTTAAATGATTTCACTATAAAATTTCCTTGCGCCTCCACCTTTGGTTTCAAGATGGCGTCTTTCCTCTAAAAATCTACTAAGTGATGTTTTATTTTCGCTCCCATAATATGCTTGATCGGATTGTCTAGATGTACAAATAAATTAATTTGAAGTCTTTCAGGAAGTGAATAGTTTTACTCTGACATGTAATAACAAAATCTAATATTATACATAAATAGTATTAAACTCCTTGACATAAACTTTACAATTCCATCATATAGATAACCACAATCATAAACTAATACAGGCATAATCAGCCTCTAACTTAAAATTACAAATTGGAAATATGTTCACACCATAAGCTGCCACTGTATGTCGTCCGGATAGGATCTCGCACTTCCGCTGTTTCGCTGTTAAAAATCTCGCTCTTTCGCATCGCCCTTTCGTAGTTTCGCACTTTCGTAGTTTCGTACTTTCGCTGTTTCGCATCGCCCTTTCGTAGTTTCGCATCGCCCTTTCGTTGTTTCGCAGTCTCTTTGTTTCTCAGTCTTGCTGTTTCGCATCGCCCTTTCGTTGTTTCGCATCGCCCTTTCACAGTTTTGCATCGCCCTTTAGTTTTTTACCAGTCTCGTTCATTCGTAGTTTCGTACTTTCGTTGTTTCGTACTTTCGTTGTTTCGCAGTTTCGTAGTTTCGTACTTTTGCACTTTCGCACTTTCGTTGTTTCGTACTTTTGTTGTTTCGTACTTTCGTTGTTTCGTACTTTCGTCGTTTCGTACTTTCGCTGTTTCACATCGCCCTTTCGTAGTTTCGCATCGCCGTTTCGTTGTTTCGCAGTTTCTTTTTTTCTCAGTCTTGTTTTTTCGCATCGCCCTTTCGTTGTTTCGCATCGCCCTTTCACAGTTTTGCATCGCCCTTTCGTTTTTTACCAGTCTCGCTCATTCGTAGTTTCGTATTTTCGTTGTTTCGTACTTTCGTTGTTTCGCAGTTTCGTACTTTCTTACTTTCATCGTTTCGTACTTTTGTTGTTTCGTACTTTCGTTGTTTCGTACTTCCGTCGTTTCGTACTTTCGTTGCTTCGCACTTTCGCACTTTCGCGGTTTCGCACTTTTGTTGTTCGTTGTTTCGCACTTTCGCTGTTTCGTACTTTCGTTGTTTCGTACTTTCGTTATTTCATACCCTGATGTGATGGTTAACGCTACCGTGTGTCACGCCGAGATTCACTTCTCAGCAGAGACCCTGGTGTGATGATTAACGCTACTGTCTGTCACGCCTGGATTCACTGTTCAACAGAGACCATGATGTGATGGTTAACGCTGCTGTCCGTCACGCCGGATCCCTGATGAAGATGTTAACGCTGCCGATCATCGCGCCCTTGTGTAGTAGAATTAGGTGACATTGTAATACGATAAAAACGTTGTAGTCATGAGATGAATGATGTACAGATGATGATGTGAGGGTGGGGGTGGTAGGGCATGATGGGTTATTGAGAGCGTTTTCCTTCGCTCACCCGGGTTCTGGGTATGTTTAAGGAATTTACCCCCAGACATGCCCAGACGGCCGGAAATTTGGGTTTTGCTATTCAATTTTATGCTGAAACTCTGTGGCATTTCGTACAGCTCCATATATACTGTACATCATTCATCTCATCAATTGACTATAACGTTTTAATCGTATTACAATGTCACTTAAATGACCATTCGTGCCGAAAAGTGACGTAAAGCAACAATTTATTACTACTACTGTAAAGTTGATAGTCTGTGTACACTGCCTTGCAAAAGCAAAAGGCAGTATCTACTTACTTAATACAAGTAAGCAGTTACTGCCGTTTGATTTTGCAGAGTAGAATAGAACTAAGCGTGTGCTGTGTCGTCATACTTCACATTAACTGATTAAATCACTGTACGGCATCATCTCAAGAGTAAACTTATTTTCTTATCAATTATAACGTACAGCGCCGGATTTATGTGTGTGAGGGCCCTATGCCAAAAGCGTTATTGGGCCCCAATAGGCAGGGGGTCTGATATGGCCTCTTTAGGCTCCCAGAAAATGAAAGTTTTTAGATTACTTGAGATCATTTCTGAGCAATTAAGAGGGTCAATTTGCATTCTATTAAAATAAGATGTTGTGTATTATTCGTTGAAACGTAACATGCACTGATTCAGAGTTTGATAAGATGACAGTCACTGTCACCATATAGATTTACCCTTTAGGTTTTAAAATCATTAATTTATCCCTATTTATGAAATAATACAAACACTTGCAATAAAAAACTGTTTTATTGCTGCATTGTTGCTGATACCATGTTTATTAAACCTCCAAATGTACCAGGCTTAGTATGATACATATTGGTATAGGAAGCAGGGCTACAAGTTCACAGGCTCATACCAGTTATTAACCAATCGGGACAGAATATGGATTAATAGGGCTTCTTGCCATTTAGATACAGGGAAACTAATGAACTTCATGAAAATTATTAGCATTGAACAGTAAAGCACAGGGGGGCCCAACCAGTTATCCACCGATCGGTGCAGAATAGGAATTACGGCCCCCTGCCAGTTGCTGTTTATGTCAAAGGCATCAGGAAAACATGAATTTCATGAACATTATCATTATCATTATATCAAAGGGGCTCCCCAATCAGTTGCTGTATCACTATGATACAGAATAGCCCCCCCCCCCCGCCTTAAAAAATATATATATATATCGTCCTATGTGTGAGAGAATGAGCATGTCGTATGGAACGCGTGCGCGAAAAAATATTCCATCCGCAGACATTCTTCTTCGATTTGCTGTGTTTCTAAGGTGAAATAGACGCCTGATGCTATTAAGAGTAATTTGTATGTATTTTACACAAGACTGATTGCCGCCCCGTGTGCGCATCAGTTGTTGTAGTATTATTATACACGTAATGATGATTTACAACCTTTTTCAAATTGTCAATACTTAACTGCAACAGTTATATCGTGATATTGTTGTATTGAGCAGATCGCTTAGAAAGCAGGACATACCTGCTCAATATATTGTTAGAAAGCAGGACAATGATGGTTAGAAAGCAGGAATCCTTCTGATAATTCTTTGCTGGATATCGTAGATTTGGTGGATAATATTTGAGCAGGTGGGATATCGATTTGATGTATTCGACAACAATGTATATTCAGACGATTTTTGGCGCGGCAGGTTTATCCATGTTGAAATAAAATCAACAAAAGTGTCAATTTTGACCGACCGACCGACCGACCGACCGACCGACCGACCGACCGACCGACCGACCGACCGACCGACCGACCGACCGACCGACCGACCGACCGACCGACCGACCGACCGACCGACCGACCGACCGACCGACCGACCGACCGACCGACCGACCGACCGACCGACCGACCGACCGACCGACCGACCGACCGACCGACCGACCGACCGACCGACCGACCGACCGACCGACCGACCGACCGACCGACCGACCGACCGACCGACCGACCGACCGACCGACCGACCGACCGACCGACCGACCGAACGACCGATCGATCGATCGATCGATCGATCGATCGATCGATCGATCGATCGATCGAACGACTGAATAACTAACTAAAATAACTAAAATAACTAAAATGTTGAATTAAATACCTAACTACTACATTCCAGGATAAATATGCAATGCAATGCAATTATGATTGTGTATATGCATACACAATCATAAATATTGCGTTATCACAATCAATGTGGTGGAAATAATAAAGGAACTGGTACAATAAATTATTGTCAATATAATCATGATAATACAATATTCTTAGTCAGACAATGAAGACAAAAGGAGAAGGTCTCAGTGGCGCAGCTACCATTAGAAGGAAGCATCATACAAATTTTAGATATCTCAAATACATATAGATTTTTTTTCTGCAACTGTTTATTTCCATACAGCTGCACCAATGTTTATTAATCGCCCAAATAAGTAGTGATGAAAAAGATAATAATATGTGAATTATTACTCTCGATGTATATTGAGAAATGGAGATACAGATAAGGATGCAATGGGGCATAAAGAGTGTAAATAGGTGACTAGACCCCCTGTCGTGTCTGGTGTAGTGAGGACAGTTTTGGCGCCAGTGCCGCTTACTTGAGGATCTAGGGGGAGTCAGCTACACCGGACCAGTCAGGGTACTTAGCCAGGGTTTGGCGGACACGTCTCCAGTATGGCGGCCTCGTTAGCCTGGTCAATAACTCTGCCCTGCAGCGACACTCTAGTGTCGACGTTGGTCCGACTTTGTTCAAATGTTATACAAATGTTTTGCGTTTGCTGGCAATGCACACTATTAGTCCTACAAGACATTATCAAATACTATGCCTTCTTTCAGTTCTATGCTACTTCTGCATGAGATAAGATTTTCGTCTCATGGGTTTACCAAGAACTTGGCTTAGAGAGTTTTTGGGCTTACTAACTGACAACAGAAACTGTTTGTTTGTTTGTTTGTTTGTTTGTTTGTTTGTTTGTTTGTTTGTTTGTTTGTTTGTTTGTTTGTTTGTTTGTTTGTTTGTTTGTTTGTTTGTTTGTTTGTTTGTTTGTTTGTTTGTTTGTTTGTTTGTTTGTTTGTTTGTTTGTTTGTTTGTTTGTTTGTTTGTTTGTTTGTTTGTTTGTTTGTTTGTTTGTTTTTTTTCTCTTTCTTTCTCACTTTCTTTCTTTCTTTTTTTCTTTGTTTCTTTCTTTTTGTTTTTCTTTGTTTCTTTGTCGATAGATCGATTGCTTGATTAATTGATTGATTTGTTGATTGATTGATTGATTGATTGATTGATTGATTGATTGATTGATTGATTGATTGATTGATTGATTGATTGATTGATTGATTGATTGATTGATTGATTGATTGATTGATTGATTGATTGATTGATTGATTGATTGATTGATTGATTGATTGATTGATTGATTGATTGATTGATTGATTGATTGATTGATTGATTGATTGATTGATTGATTGATTGATTGATTGATTGATTGATTGATTGATTGATTGATTGATTGATTGATTGATTGATTGATTGATTGATTGATTGATTGATTGATTCATGTAGTCAGATCCTGACTTGAGTCGAATCCGGTAACCGTTGGGTTGTCCAGTGTGGCTTTCCCCAATCTACTTCTCACCAAGAGATCACGTAGATTGTGTCCCCTTTTAAATGCTGTTACACACCGTTTATACAGGATGTTTGGATGTTTCGCTTTAAGTTTATTTAAGGAAGTCTTCACTAATTTAGCTGCCTCCGCAGTTGCAGAGTAGGTAATAACAAAGGGGGTGACGCCACTATCCTTAGGGGAAGGTATATAGGATGTTTGGATGTTTCGCTTTGAGGTTTATTCAGGTCAGCTTGGTTTTGTTTTTAATTAGCTGGTTCTCTGGTTAATTGGCTTGTTTGGTTGGTTGGTTGGTTGGTTGGTTGTTTGGTTGGTTGGTTGGTTGGTTGGCTGGTTGGTTGGTTGGTTGGTTGGTTGGTTGGTTGGTTAGCTGGCTGGTTGGTTGGTTGGTTGGTTGGTTGGTTGGTTGGTTGGTTGGTTGGTTGGTTGGTTGGTTGGTTGGTTGGTTGGTTGGTTAGTTGGTAGGTTGGCTGGTTGGTTGGTTGGTTGGTTGGTTGGTTGGTTGGTTGGTTGTTTGGTTAGTTGGTTGGTTGGCTGGTTGGTTGGTTGGCTGGTTGGTTGGTTGGTTGGTTGGTTATTTGGTTGGTTGGTTGGTTGGTTGGTTGGTTGGTTGGTTGGTTGGTTGGTTGGTTGGTTGGTTGGTTGGTTGGTTGGTTGGTTGGTTGGTTGGTTGGTTGGTTGGTTGGTTGGTTGGTTGGTTGGTTGGTTGGTTGGTTGGTTGGGTGGGTGTTCGCCTGCTTGACTGGCCGGCTTGCTAGTTGGTTAGTTATTGTATTGGTTGTTTGGTTGTTTTTTCGTCATTTCTGCGCTGTGTTTTTGTTATAGCCTAGTTCTCTTGTGTGTCTGTTGTTTTATTTCTTAATCTTACATAAAAAACTGTAGGATGAAATCAATTTCAGAAAAAAATAATCATCACAGAAATTATTTCATTCAGTGGCCTCTGGGAAACTGTGAAAAAAAACAATGCGGTTTGCTCTTGATTTATCCCCCCTCCCCCCTCCCCAGACACATTTAGACATCATACATTTTCTGAAAATGCAGTGGCTCCCAGTGGATGTCAGAGTATAACAATAAAATCTCAATATCATGCACAGGATTGTCCATGGAGGATTTTCATGTTATCTCACCGAGAGTTTTGGAATAGTTAGTCAGGTGTATGACATTGAGAATAGGAATAGAACGTTGTCTGTCTCCCTGCCATCCACTGGGAAAAACGGATCGAAGGCTTTTTAATTTAATAGAATAAAATCATGGAATACACTGCCTTTGAATATATTTTTTTAACACATTATCATATTTTAAACAAGCTGTAAGACCATCTTATAGACCAACTAGTAACAGATCCAACTCAGACTTTCCATGAAACTAGTTTGCCTGAGTTGTATTAAAATTACATAATGTATACAATAAACCCAGTTTAGTCATTATGTGATAAATGTTACGGCTAAAAGTGTATGTCATGGAAAATGTGGTTATTTATAATTTATTTTATTTAAACTTTTTGTACTTACATTGTAATTTTTTGTGTAAAACCTTACCGTCGCGATCTGGTCTACATGTTAGGGGCCACTGTGGAAATAAGAGTCACCGGACCCTTTATAGTGTCTTTATCCCTGGTGACAGGTATGGTGGCCCTGATTATTTATTATCATGTAGGCCTATTTTTACTGTACTGTTTTACTAAAATAAATCAAATCAAAAACTATACTGGGATAGTCAGTACATATAGAGATGTACATGTATATCTCACCAGACAATACTGACAGAAGCACAGAATGTCAGGCCTAGATATTCACAGAATGTCAGGCCTAAATATCCATGTTGGATAAGAAACATAACATTTTAAGTTTAGTGATGTAGTCAAACCCATCCATGGTCCTCACCACTCTCTCTTTAGCTGAATAAAAGTTATTTTTTAAACAATTCCACGTGTTTGGCCATATGTATTCCTTGGCCTGACCATGCTGTTTAGAATGTCAAGGACACCCCATTTTTGTTATGCATTGCCATATTGGCCAGATAAAAAACAGGTCATATTCCTAATTAAAATAAACTACTACATTATTTTCTTTGTTCGACCACGACATTCTAAGCCGGGAATGGAGAGTTATTTTTCATCACGTACAGACCAATTATCATGGTAGGCCTATGGTGCTATAATCAGTCAGGTGTGTCCGAGCTGTTGATTATAAGGTATCCTCATTATGGTCGGATGTGTTTTAAGTCAGTTAATACCCTCGGATTTATACATTCTTAGCTTTCAAAAAACCCTCGGCCTTTTCAAAGCTAAAAATGTAGAGCTCCTCGGGCTTTATCCTATGCAGAACATACTCTACAGTGTAATCAAGCAGAGCCACTAGCTGCGCTAGCGGACTGATAGTGGATCTGATGAATAAGAATGGTACAAATAGCACTGTATTCAAATACGTAAATAATACCCTATATGAAGACAACATGAAATCTGGGAAATCTGGGAAATGAATGGGTCCAAATATCATCGTCCGACCGCTTTTTAGGTAAATCATGAAAATTCTGACTGCATTATGATTTCACACATTTGCATTCGCCATCATTCGGGATCATATTTGTTGCGTTCCCAGAAGGGATGGCCTTTCTAGGTGCATTCGAAATATAGTAAATGTTATTCGAAATGTATTTTAACTAAATTCTGCTGCTTTTAAAAAAAAATCTTACAGAATTCGAGCACCATTCGAAAGATCCCGATCATATTTAAATGAATAGAACTGGCCAGCCAGTTCAAATCTTGTTAGAATTTGCCGAGCCGATGTAAACCTTAAATTTCGATGTGATTATATGCATCATTCAGGCGACAATCGAATTACCCATTTAAACTTAATCATTCGTAATTATTATGTTCCAAATATCATTGATAAGTAATTGAAATCGGAATCTGTAATGATGTATAAGAATCATTCGTGACGGGCTCGAAATAGGCATATTTGCAGTCACGCCAGAATATGTCACGATTTTCGCACATCCGAACTGTTCAACTTAATTCCGCATAGGATAAAGCCCAAGGAGCTCTACATTCTTAGCTGTGAGAAGGGTCGAGGCCGAAGGCCGAGGTTTTCTTCACGACTAAGGATGTAGAGCTCCGAAGGTTTTAACTGACTTAAAACACATCCGACCATAATGAGGTCCCTCATAATCAATAGTAGGGTAAAAAATCTAACTTCCGTGACCGTGGAAAGGGGGCCAAGGTTTTTTGGTTTTATTCACTTCATCAGATTTTAAGCTAAAAATTTGGCGGGGGGCCCACCTCGGAAAAGTGTGGGCGGAATTCTGTAGGCGGCATTTGAATACCAATGGTCTGGGTCTACGGCACATTATAAATATTTTAATTCTTACAGCGCGGGGATAGACTTTAGTCGTCAGAATCTGACGACTAAAGTCTAGCCCTGCGCTGTGAGGGTTAAAATAAATTCCATAACTATGTATGGTATTTTTTTATTACTATATGTGATCTATGTGAATCAGTCTCTTATTATGACACAAACATGTATGTATATAAGTAAGTATGCATGTAAATATGTGTTAAATTTATTAAAAATCGAGCCATACACAATATAGCAAATTTATATCGTTGTTTTAATGCAGAATATTGTGTGTCATAGCCACGACGAGCTCTTGACTTGTGAAGCGACAGTTATTGCGGCTCCTTGTGAGCAGCTTACTTTACCGGAGTAATCTTCTCTGCCGCGAAAAGTCAAAATGCAGTATCTGTTTACTTTACAAGTACCAGATACTGCCTTTTGGCTTTGCAGAGCAGTACTCTTCACTAATCCAGTTAAATATGACTGCATCCACTTTACAGGACCAAAAAGAGTCGTGAAAATCAGTTGATCTTTTTAATCGTGATATAAGTGATAATAATCATGACAGATCACACATATTTTGAATGGATTATCGTACGTGCCAACTACCCTTGTTATGAGATTACTAGATAATGGTCTCAAAAAACAAACACGATGCATTGTCCCAATGCTGGTTTAATCCTTGCAACGACGAAATATGTTTGTAAAAAACCATGGAGACCAAATCATGATAAATGTCTTAGTTAGCTCTTTCCGCTTCATTTGAATAGGGCCTACCTATGTTATGGGTCTACGGCCATTATATAATTTGTTAGTTCTTTCAGTACAGGAATCGTCTTTAGACGTCAGAATCTACAGACATCAGATTCTGACGTCTAAAGACGGTTCCAGCGCTGAAAGGGTTAATGTTGGTCCATCGTCTACCACTGCGGCCCAACATTAAACCAACATTGAGACAAATGTGGATATTGATTTCAAGGGGCTGATCCAGTGAGAGGTTAACAAGAGGATCTGTAGATTCCTTGTTACTGTGTATAGGTTACTACAGATTGATCTCAGGGGTTGGTTGGGGGGGGGGGGTAGGGGGTGGGGAGGTAACAGGAATATCCGGACTCCTTCATATGTGATTTGGTACTGAGATCAGGATATTTTATATTCTACAAGTGTAGGCCTACCCCTGAATCATTAGTTTATGTGCAGTGAAATGCTTCAGATGCATCTTCCACGAACTTGCACGCACAGGTACCTAACTAATCTCAAGCGACATTACCCACTTTAATTTGATCACGGTAATAGGCATTTCGTTCTGCAGTGCAAAATGCAGTATCTGCTTGCTTGTAAAGTAAGCAGATACTGACTTTTGGTTTTGCACGGCAGAGTAGGTCAGAGTAATAGGACATAGGCTGATGGGAAAGATTAGTGTTGTCAAATCCCACAGAAAAGATAACTTTTGTGACAGAAATCCTAATGACATAGTAGAGTTTCTGGCGAGTTGACGGTCCATTTACCACGCGCTCGTACTGTTCAGAAACTGGATTGAAATGAGGAGCTGGTCAATCAATGGTTCTAAGCTGATCCAACGTTAGAATCGCTGGCCCAGATCGTAGCCATCGATTGGCCAACATCTTCGTCTTGCGAAAGGTGTATCTGGCTTTGTGACAATTACCTCCGGTGGGCAACGAGGAACAAATTGGTAAGCATGTTAGATGTGAGCGATAATAGCGCTATCTTTCATCGCTTACACCGACTATTACGGGGTGTGAGGCGGCGGGAGGTGCAGTAGGGGTTTTCCTCTGGTGTCTTTGTTGACCCTGACGCCACGATGTCTGGAGTGGGCTGGCACACCGACCATGTCGTTGACGCCCCCCACGCCCCTTCTACAGTCATAATACTCCTTTTCTGAACACCTTCGACAGACTTTATCCACAAGGTATCCTCTAACAAGCAACTCATGCAGGGATTCATTAATAGCAGACAGAAAGCTAATCTGCTGGATAAAATTGTTTTATTGTAACATTTTACATAGATCCAACGATATTGTACTTGACTCTGTTATTATGTTATATCTTCAAACACTTACACCAAAGGTTCATGTTCACATCCTAGATTAATCACAACTAAAACATTACCGGAATCAATTTCATGGCGGCCATATTGGATTTTTGTATTTAGGATGTCAGGATGTTAATTTTTTATTGCAGAAATGACTTCCCTGACCCTAAAAACACATTAAGTGATTTTTTCATCACAAAAGTTTGATTAGCCACATTTCGTCGATTGTGTTGGCCGCCAAAAATTTCGCCCACACTTTTCAGAGGTACACAGGGGCCAATTTTTTTATTTAACCTCCAAAGATGACAAGACCACCAAAAACGTAGTACTGAACTCCATGGTCACGGGACCTAAGGATATGACCCAACTAACGAGATCAATAATATTCAGCTTCACAAGCATAATTATATTTAACTATACAAGATAACCTGTCGCTCACAATATGCTCGCTCCTCCAGAGGCGTGCATAATTCTCTAAAGAGTATGATTCTGTCCTTTGCTCTATTTTATACAAACACGCTCCTATTAGTACAAAGGCTCTGTCCAGAAAACCACCCACTTCATGGATGACTCCGGCAATAAAAAATGATACAACCCTTCACAACACTCTCGAACCAACATGGTGCAAATCTCGCACATATCTAGATCGTCCTCGCTGCAAGCGTCAGTGCCACCTGTGTAACAGGGCGAGGTTGCAGTTCCTGACACTGCTTGATTGATTGATTGATTGATTGATTGATTGATTGATTGATTGATTGATTGATTGATTGATTGATTGATTGATTGATTGATTGATTGATTGATTGATTGATTGATTGATTGATTGATTAATTGATTGATTGATTGATTGATTGATTGATTGATTGATTGATTGATTGATTGATTGATTGATTGATTTATTGATTGATTGATTGATTGATTGATTGATTGATTGATTGATTGATTGATTGATTGATTGATTGATTGATTGATTGATTGATTGATTGATTGATTGATTGATTGATTGATTGATTGATTGATTGATTGATTGATTGATTGATTGATTGATTGATTGATTGATTGATTGATTGATTGATTGATTGATTGATTGATTGATTGATTGATTGATTGATTGATTGATTGATTGATTGATTGATTGATTGATTGATTGATTGATTGATTGATTGATTGATTGATTGATTGATTGATTGATTGATTGATTGATTGATTGATTGATTCGTTTATTCATTTATTTGTTGATTCGTTGATTCGTTGGTTCGTTGATTCGTTGATTCTTTGATTCGTTGATTCGTTGATTCGTTAATTCGTTAATTCGTTGATTTGTTGATTCGTTTACTCGTTTATTGACCATCATCGCATCCCCCCGTATCGTGTTTGCTGGGCCTGTTGAGTTGCTTTTCTGTGCCACCATTTAACCGACATTTATTAATTAAAGTGTAAAATTATGTGCATTTGCCAAAGCCTATGCTTGTGCAAAATTCCTATCAATGGAAAGGTGGTATCCATAACCGCCGACTTCAGACCCAACCAACATTGGCTAAATGTAAATTGTACGTTAATTAAAATTTGAATAACATTTGACGTCATATGGACGTCATAATAAATGTTGGTCTATGGACATCAGATTCTGACGTCTAAAGTCGATCCCCGCACTGAAAGGGTCAACTTTAAATAACTGCCACAGCGAGATCGCCTTGTATCAGAATCATCCTAATTTATTTTTTTAAGATCACGCCTGAGCGTGAGAGCTGGACGATATGTATACAATGCTTCTAATATATATAGGCAAGTAATAGCTTTATATAAGGCACTGTTATAAAAGCAACTGGGCATCATTATCATTGTGAAAATATTTTGAATTTAACCACGTGCAACAGAAGAAAAGATAAAGTGACTTTTCTAATTGACCATTGATCTATCCAGAAACTATTTGTGCTCGTAATATTTTAACAAAACTTTTATAATGTATTATAACTGCCAAAGTCTCGTATGTGCACATATTACACTTTGATACACTTTTATACGTCAATGTTATATTTACCAGCTCGCTGATCAAATTGTTACTTTTGCAGCTCATCGACATATAATTATTATTTTAAACCATTGAGAGTAATTTTGATGAGGAGTGAGAGCTAACATATAACACATAATAATCTATCCTTTAATTCACGCCACAAAGACATAAATGTCACAAAATATTAATGGGATCTGTTAGAATATGGCACCAAGACCCAGTCACATCGAAACTCTCTTCTGCATCCACTATCAGACACAATGTAGTTTTTGTCCATCAGACCTTTTTTCTTTAAAATAGCATTTCATGTCTGATTAAATATGTATTTGGTAAACAACTCAATAAAAGTTAACATTTATAGCTTTATATTAACATATAATAGTTTTAATTTGAAATAACAATTTCCAGTGCTCGAGGGGTGGAGTAGCTGGTTTCCGTCGGTTAGTGATTATTTGAGAATCCCCCCCCCTACCCCACTCGGGGTACTGGGATGATTGCTAGTAGTAGTACTTTTCGCCCCCATCCGGGGAGGGTCATTAGAGATCTGTTCCGTCAGTTGCATGCTGCATGGCATGGTACGGAAGCACCAGTCACTACGGAAGCACTAATCCAAGGGAGGCTGCAGCCTCCTCGTATCTGGAAATAATCTTCGGGTGGATTGCCAATGGTAAACCCTGGTTGTTCCGCTCAACTGCGGTGCTAATGCAGCTCTCGCATCAGTGCTGGCGCTGGTGTAGGCCGTGGTAGTCCTAAATAACCGGCAATAGCGTGTTTGACATCAGGTCTCTCACGTGGGATGAATGGAGTTACCCAGAGGGAGTTATCCTTCCTATTCCTATTATTCCTGTTACTCTGGGGACTATCCGACCCGAGGACATCGTAGCTACGCAAAATGCCACGGGGTTTCAGCATTAAATTGCACAGCAAAACCCAAGTCTCCGGCCGTCTGGGCATGTCTGGAGGTAGATCCCCTAGACATGCCCAGAACCCCTTATCGGGCGAGCGAAGGAAAACGCTCTCAATAACCCACCATGCCCTATCACCCCCACCCTCACATCATCATATGTACATCATTTCATCTCAGCAATTGACTACAACGTTTTTATCGTATTACAATGTCACTTAAAAGACCTTTTGTGCCGAAAAGTGACACAAAGCAATGATTTACTACTACTACCACCCTCTCCCACTCAGTCTGTTGATGTTGATCACTTAAAAGCCAAGCATTCTGAAAATGAAATGAAATGAATGGGTTTTTTATACCACCTTCTTGCACATATAGGCTAAACTGGGCCAGGAGAACCTCCTGAGGATGGTGAGATGAATGAGGTTACACTGCCATCTAGACACAGGATTCGAAATTTGAGCCCTGGCGGTCTGAGGCCGTACACGCTACCTCTCGGTCACGGAGGCTCTCCACAATATTCAATCTTTACGATTGAGCATTGCGCATGGAAGAAACATTTTGTTTCTTTGGAACTTGAATGCCAGAGCGGGGCCACCAGAAAAAGTAGAGGACTTCAGATGACGATGAAGGCCAGGGGGCCATCTCGACCAATCCGAAGCCTACGATATATCGTAATTTGTACGAGAATACGGGCCCAGATGCCTTCACTCATGGAATGTTTAGTCAGGTATTTTCTGAGCCACCACAATCAACTGTTTATATAACAAGGCGTTTCAACTCCATCTTAACCCTTTAAGCGCTATAAGCACGATTCTACTCGTTTTCAATATTTTTTATCATATCAAATACCCGTTTTTTATGAGATAAACAATCAGCAGAAATTGTAAATGTTTGGTCTCAAATTAGACAAATATGGGTAATTTTCACCCACTTGAAGTTGTGGATCGCGTTAGCGAGACAAAACTTCAAGAGGGCGAAAAATTGAATTATAGAACTTGGCGGGTAAATACCAGTACAGCCTACACAGGCGCTGGTCTGAATGTCTGGCCAAGTTGTAACTTCAACTCTCTTCATACAAGAGGAACAAATCAAATATCATGTTCAGCTGATATCCTCATATGCGAGGCTATAATCTCATCAAAGGTCGAAACTTTGGGTATGTAAAAATCCATAGTAATGTGCATCTAAAATGAGACTTCAAAAATAATAAAACATTGACCTTTATTATAAGTGATTTTAATTGTTTAATATTATTCCAAGATTGGAAAACGCAACTGAGAAAGCCAATCAGTAATGCAAAGTCATATATCGCCATTTAACAATTACTTGTCTTCTCAAACACAAAAAAATTGTATAACATTTGTTCAACTTCGGCCCGACGTTTTCGACGTTGGCCCGCCATTGTATAAATGTTATACAAATGTTTTGTGTTTGCTGGGATGTACACCGAGGACTTTCACGTTCTGCTATAAACATATTTTTTGAGTGCGACTCCAGGGTGCAGAACTTTATGGGTGGTGCGGCTTGTGGTGCGCGTTGACTTCTCCTTCTTCAATCCCTTATAAGAATCAAATTGCTTACATTGACTAAACACGTTGAACTGTTGAATCCCCCACCAGTACCCAGCATCACACAGTGCTTACATTACTGGTCCTCAGTCAACAACCACACAATGTCCCCTAATACTACGCTAGTCGACGAGTCACCAGTCCTAAGCCAGGAATCTCAAAACAGACTGCTTTATGCTTCTAAGTCACCAACCGTCTCAAACCTGCAGGTTTGTTTTCAGGTAGCCACCCACTATAGACATAACAAAGGAGCTTGGAAGTTTCAATGAACAATCGAATGCCGCCGATATGCAGGATATGTGCATACTTCTTGCGTGATAATTTTGCATTTTATGTCATACACGCATATATCTATCAAACCTAAATAAAACACTAACTAATAATATGTCAAATATTAACCCTCAAAGTGGTACATTATCAAATTTAAATTTGTACCCACTTGAAGTTGTGTCTCGCTACACGACCCACAACTTCAAGTCGATAAAACTATATTTAATTTGAGCAATTTTAATACAAATAAATGCCAATCTTGCTTATTTATTGCTTGAAATTATCTTGTTTGCAGTACAAATAAAAAGGCTGAAAACGGCTACTATATTAAGTGATTTTAAAAAAGCTCTATATACGCGTATTTTTTTGGATTCCATATTACATATGAAGCTACAGTGGGGCCTATCATAACGTTGGGTATAGCTATAGATGGGTTGTGAAAAAAAATGCACCCAAGTTTTACACCTAAAAAATAGCCAAACGTGAATAATAATTTAAATACTTACATTTTTAATTATATTTTACATCAGCATGCACCATTTACAAAACAATGAATCTGTCTTATGCATGGGCCTGTAAATCCATTAACAAATCGCTGGCTAGTGGACAATAATAGGTGAATAGGTGATTAGGTGAATAGGTGATAATAGGTCAAATCAGTCAGCTAGAAATATTGGCATCTTGATATGTGACATGTGAATTAAATATGGAAGATGTTTAACCCACCCTTTTTATTCATATTGAATAAATTACAAGTGATGATTTTTTTTCTAAAAATGTATTTCAAGCATGGCATATAGCAGGGGATGATAACATTTTACACGAGCTTATAACTTTAACGTGATTACTGATTAGCACTTAAGAGTTGAAATGTTTATTTCACAAATATCAAACACTAATAATATATCAATCAAATTAATTCTAGCTATTTCATCTGGGCCCAATATGGTATTCTACTGTCTGATTTAAAAATCGTCATTATCTGCAAAACTTGCATTAGTCTGGGGTAGAATACTACCTGGTCCGATGGATCTATAGTGTATAGGCTAATAATGTATCAGCTAGTAAAGGTTCATCTTCTCGCTGACTAATAACTTATCAATCAGTAAAATTTGTTACTTCTCACTGACTAATAAATTATCAACCATAAACGTTGTTACTTCTCACTGACTAATAATTTATCAACCATAAAAGTTCTTACTTCTGACTGTCTAATAATTTATCAACCATTAAAAGTTCTTACTTCTCACTGACTAATAACTTATCAACCATAAAGGTTGTTACTTATCACCGACTAATAATTTATCAACCAAAAATGTTGTTACCTCTGACTGAATAATAATTTATCAACCATAAAAGTTGTTACTTCTCATTGACTAATAACTTATAAACCAGTAAAATTTCTTACTTCTCACTAACTAATAATTTATCAACCATAAAAGCTGTTACTTCTCACTGACTAATAATTTATCACCCAGTAAAATTTTTTACTTCTCACTGGCTGATAATTCATCAGCCATAATAGTTGTTACTTCTCACTGACTAATAATATATCAACCATAAAATTTTTTACGTCTCACTGGCTAATAATTTATTAACATAAAAATGGTTACTTCTCACTGACTAATAATTTATCAACCATTAAAATTGTTTAATTCTTACTGGCTGATAATTTAGCAACCATAAAAGTTTTTTACTTCTCACTTACTATCAATTTATCAACCATAATAGTTGTTACTTCTCACTGACTAATAATTTATTGACCATAAAAGTTGTTACTTCTCTCTGGCTAATTATTTAGCAACCATAAAAGTTGTTACTTCTGACTGGCTAATAATTTATCAACCATAAAATTCCTTACTTCTCAATGAGTTTCAATGTATCAACCATAAAAGTTGTTACGTCTTACTGACTAATAATTTATCGACCATAAATTTTTTTACTTCTCACTGACTAATAATTTATCAACCATAAAAGTTGTTACTGTTCACTGACTAATAATTTATCAACCATAAAAGTTGTTACTTTTCACTGGCTAATAATTTATCAACCATAAAAGTTCTTACTTCTCAGTGACTATCAATTTATCAACCATAAAAGTTGTTACTTCTCACTGACTAATAATTTACCGACCAGTAAAATCTGTTACCTCTAACTGGCTAATAATTTATTAACCTTAAACGTTGTTACTTTTCACTGGCTAATCATTTATCAACCAGTAAAATTGCTTACTTCTCACTGGCTAATAATGTATAAACCATACAAATTGGTAATTCTCACTGATTAATCATTTATTAACAAGTACAATTTCTCACTTCTCATTGGCGAATCATTTATCAACCAGTAAAAGTTGTTACTTCTCACTGGCTAGTTATTTATGAAACATAAAAATGGTTACTTCTCACTGACTAATAATTTATCAACCATTAAAATTGCTTAATTCTTACTGGCTGATAATTTATCAACCACAAAAGTTCTTACTTCTCTGACACTGACTAATAATTTATAAGGCAGTAAAAGTTTTTACTTCTGACAGGCTAATAATTTATCAACCATAAAAGTTCTTACTTCTCAGTGACTATCAATTTATCAACCACAAAAGTTGTTACTTCTCACTGAGTAATAAGTTATCAATTATAAAAGCTGTTACTTCTCACTGGCTAATAATTTAGCAATCATGAAAGTTATTACTTCTGACTGGCTAATAATTTATCAATCAGCAAAAGTTCTTACTTCTCACTGGCTAATAATTTATCAACCATAAAAGTTTTTACTTCTCACTGACTATCAATTTATCAACCAATGTTACTTCTCACTGACTAATAATTTATCGTCCAGTAAAATCAGTTACCTATCACTGGCTAATAATTTATCAACCATAAACGTTGTTACTTTTCACTGACTAATAATTTATCAACCACAAAATTTGTTACTTCTCACTGACTAATAATTTATCAACCATAAAAGTTGTAACATCTCACTGGCTAATAATTTATCATCCATAAAAGCTGTTACTTCTCACTGACTAATAATTTATCAATCATAAAAGTTGTTACTTCTGACTGACTAATAATTTATCAACCATAAAAGTTGTAACATCTCACTGGCTAATAATTTATCATCCATAAAAGTTGTTACTGAATAATAAATTATCAACCAGTAAAGATTATTCTTACTTCTCATTGGTTATTGATGTATCGGTTAGTGGAGAATCACCTCGCGTTTCATTGGCTCATAATAACTATATCAGTCAATCTCATTAGCTAACAATATGCCAGTCAGTACGTGATCATATCTTACTGGCTAAGAATATCAGTTAGTAAGGGTCGTATATCTCGCATCTTGCTAGTTAATAAGTGTTAGTAGGGTAAAAGAGCATCTCAGATCTCAGAGACATGTAATGTAGGCATATAAGCCGATAATGCTAATTTTACATCATATTGACAGATAAGAAAATATCCAATAGTGGCCTACTAGTTGACTGATAATATATCACATGATAAATCATAACTTATTATTATTCATTTCAAATATGTTTTTCCCACGCATCCGGTGGATATGGAGTAAGCATAGTCACATGATCAGTTTGTCGGTTTGCTGAAAACAATGTGTCCTCTACTCTCACTCTTCGTCGTTCAAGACAATTTCTAGCCTTTAGTTTCGAAGATGGTCTATTAATCTTAAGTATAAAAACAAAGAACTAAGAAAGATTAAAAACGTCTTCAGTCTGAAGACAAATGTCATCAGTTTCATCTTCGCCATCCTCAGGAAATTCTCTAAGCCCAGTTTAGCCTGCATGTGCTAAAAAGTGATCTAAAGCCCTAGCCCCTATTCATTTATTCGTTCATTCATTTATTCTAGGTGGCCTGGGTAATTTACTTTTGTCTTTGTATGGTAATTCTTTTAAAAATATAGGGTACCCATATAATAGTGACCAGGTTTCTGGTCCTTTATTTTCACCACTATAATTAAGCCAATTCCCTTAGAGAGATAGGGTGTCCAACATCTAGGAGGGACCACATTCCGGATAAGTTACTTTTACAACTGCGGATGTGCCTTATTGAGTTGTCCAGCTAAATCTGGTTGAGCGATCTGTCCGTGTGCCATGATCAGATATTTAACCCTTTCAGCGCGGGAACCGACTTTAGACGTCAGAATCTGTAAAATCTACAGACGTCAGATTCTTACGTCTAAAGTCGGTCCCCGCACTGAAAGAATGAAATATTTATATCGGTCGCAGACCAATAGCTTAAGTATTCATATGATTCGGAAAGAGCTAACTCAGACAGTTATGATGATCTCAAATCGAAAGAAAACTCCTTGGTCTTCAGCGCTTTGAGGGTTAACTGTCACATAGCTGGCTTCTTATCAGTCTGCGTATAGTTTGTTGTTTGATGCCTATCACTGTGAGCAGACGTGACGCCTTCTACCATCGTCATCAGTCCGTGGGGGTCACTCCCGTACGTCCACGTACCACACCCAGTACACAACCCAACCAGCAACACCACCAATCCACGGCAAAAAGATCCACATTATTATAAACTACTACGCAGCACGACGAGTAAATTACTTAATGCCTCGGTCGCCATGCACCAGCACGAACATCATACCATACGAGTTTTTTTTCTTACGGACGCCTTGCGAAGCTCGCAAGAAATGGATTATTTTTTTCGTTTGTAGTACCAACGATTATCGAAAAAAATATAAGCCGATTTAAAAAAAAATAATCCCATTTCTTGCGAGTTTGCAAGGCAACCGTAAGAAAAAATCTCTTCGTATTCCGTTTTAAGCTCGTTGACAGGTCTTGTAATTGTAATTGTTTTTTTTATTTTTTTCATTAGCAGATTAAATCACAATTATTGGGAATGAAATGAGTGTTTAATTATCAAGATTTGCACACTATCATTACATGGACAGCATTTGAACAGTTTGGAACACTGTATATTCACAACACCGATGACAGACATGCGACCCGTCCGAGTTTCGAACCACAACCGGACCGAATGAGCCATCGTATCGGGACCGGCCTGACTGGTAATGTTAAGTCGTATGCCTGAGCTCGTACGTGTACAAACTCCACAAGAACAACTTGATGCCAATTGCGACATGCGCGCTTACCGCTACCGCGACACAGACAAATTCCGAGAATATAGTATATACTTCGTATGGTGTTCCCAAGGCGATAGCGCGTACACCCTACGATGGGGAGATTATTTGGATTTCTTGCTGCGTTTGTATTGTTCTTAGGCATGTCCAAGAACTGTCTACAGACATAAGAATGGAGTACGATTATTTTTGTCTTACGACCGCCTTGCTAAGGCCACTAGAAATGCCCCCGCAATCGTTGGTACGGCGTTCGTACGGGTCACTGTGACCAGGCTTTCGTAGGATAGAGCTACCGAGCTAAAAAAAATAGCACAATTCTTCCTACGGTAATCGTAAACATGCCGTGTCATCACGTTATTATAACGGGCCTCTTCAGGTGCTTTTATGAGCGCAGTACGGATGTAAACACTCGTTACGACACTCGTACCTACGCCTCAACGTGTGGGTACGGTGATTGTGTGCCGACAGTAAGGTGATGATACGAGTCAAATGGTAATTTTGCCAATTTGCCAATCTTTGTGATCGGGGCTTAGCCTTTTCATTGCTACTGTAGTCGTTATTGGAAAGAAAATGAGTGTTTAAATATCAAGATTTGAAAATGTTTGATCTCAAAGTGAACAAACAAGAATAATTGAAGTATGTATACATTTTAATTCTATATCCTAGCGCTAAGTTGTAAAAATTTAAAAGATTTTATTTTTTGGATAATATTGTCTTACAATTTCTGTGACAAATATAGTCCTATTTAGCATTAAAGCTATAATGTATATGTTCGCGTAATAGGCTTAGTCTGAAATTTCAGGTAGTTTTATGTCACCCCTCTGCTATCTACTATGTTATGTTGTAAATGAATTTTAGTCACAATTTTATACATATTTAGACAAAAATCATCACCTGTAATTTATGCAATAAGAATAAAAAGTGGGTCAGACATCTTCCGTATTTATTTCACAACTTACATTTAAAGATGGCGATATTTCAGCTGACTGATTTGACGGTAATGGAAAGTTAGTTCACATATTATCGTCCATTAGCGAGTGATTTTTTATGGATTTACAGGCCTATGCACAGGACAGATTCATTTATTTAAATGGTGCTGATCTAGAATAGGCCTATACTAAAAAAATATCATTTAAAATTTAATGGTGAGTGATGCTTTTTTGGAGTACTTAATATGTCAATAAGAACAGAAATTGTAGTAAAAAAAATGATCAATCAGTCAGCTAGACTAGCAGATAAAACTAATTTGTGAAAGGAATGTAATTTATGCATAACATGTGTTATATATGTATAACATATATGTTTAATTATATATTCAAATAATATCATTCGATCATGTTTATCCGGATATTTTTGAAACCTATTATCGCCTGATCATCTAATCACCTATTCACCTATTAAATCTTTAGACATCAAAATCTGACGTCCATAGACGTCAGATTTTGACGTCTAAAGACAGTCCCCGCGCTTAAAGCATTAAATATATTTATAATGGCCGTAGACCCCATAACATAGGTATTCAAATGAAGCGGAAAGAGCTAACTAAGCCTTTTATGGATATTTCAAATTGAAAAAAACCTCTTTGGTCTCAATAGGTTATACACGAATTTTAAATAGCAAAAAAGTAATGCATCTTATAATGGTCTGTGTGATATGATAAACGGTGTCCATTATTTGATGTCGGATGTAACTTGTCGAAACAGGACAAATGCTCATTTACTGCTATGAGGCATAGTAAAAGTAGGGAGATTTAAATGACACATTTCCGAATCCACTTTTAGATCGTCATACTATATCTATTGTAATAATAAATTTTCTGAAATAAACATATTTTTCCGAGATAAAAATGTTTTCAATTACCTAAAGTTTATGTAGATTAACCCTTGCAGCGGTGAATTATATAATTGAAAGTTCCTCCCACTTGTATATCGCTAGTGGGCGGGGGCCCTAGGGTAGTGGTTAGCACCGCTGCCTTTCACGCCAGAGTTCGGGGCTCGGTTCCTGGTCTCGGCGGTTTGAAAGAAACAAAAATGTTTCGTCCCCATCCACGTGTGAAAGTCAGTATTGTGGGGAGCCTCCGTGACCGAGAGGTGGCGTGCTCGGCCTCAGACCGTCAGGGCTCGAATTTCGAATTCTGTGTTTGGAGGACAGTGTCATCTCAATCATCTCACCACCCTCAGGAGGTTCTCCTGGCCCAGTTTATCCTATATGTGCACAAAGGTGGCCTAAAGCCCGATTCATTTCATTTCATTTTTGTATATCGCTAGCGACCGCGACCCACAATTATTTTCATATTTACAATCTGAATCAAAGCATAAGCCAATCTTATTACCAATTTAATGATAACTTCTCCTTCAAATCTTGTTTGGAGGACAACGGACAGACTATGGACGTGATTAACACTTCAAGCGCTGAATTTTATTTGTATAAACCGTGGAAACCAAAGGTGTTTTTTTCAATTTGACATCATCATAATTGGCTTAGCTAGCTCTTTCCGCTTCATTTGAATACCTATGTTACGTGTCTATGGCCATTATAAATATTTTTACTATTAGTTGTAGCAAGGTTGTAGGTGTATTTTGTTACAAACCACATGTGTCATTGAATGCTCCTCATCAGTTGCCATAGCGATAAAATTATTCAGCGAAAACACTATACCCCGAAACATCCTAATATAATTAATACGTCATCTGATGATGTAATATGGGCTGTGTTGTTATTCAAAGTTCAGCGATAATATTGTGGGGGCTTATATCATACTATAGAGGGGTAATTTGAAACTAGGACTTTTCAGATAACCCCCGGGGATGATGTGAACAGATGGGTAATCTGAAACTGTCACACCAGTAAAAATCACTTATGCCTCAGCTGAACAAGCTGACGATAAATAAATGTCAAATTGAATAAAATCTGACGGAAATTTAGTTTTGAAAAAAAACGGCATAAAACTTCGCGTACGTAGATCATGATTGTAATGTTCGGATTGAGTTGCATTCACGTGGCCTACATCACTGGGCACACGACGTTGTTGCGACGTTGAATCAACGGCAATAACGTTGATTCAACGTCGCAACAACGTCAGGAGGTTATCTGTCTGATGGTTATCGGGAGCTGTGACTTGCCACACCGCTTGACAAGTGGTGGTGTCGCTAATAACAAAGCCGCTGATGGACCGCGATACAGATCGTGGCATAAATCCGCCAAAAAAATGCTGATAAACTAATAATTATTGTTATGAGACGTGAATTAAAATATCACTTGTCGTCCGCCTTATCGCGTCGATCACGGGGGTGGAGGGAGGGGTATTTTCCGCAGGTACCACCGGAATACATGGGCTGGTGATGTTGCAACGCTCGTTCAATTTCTATTTTTGTTCGGATTATAATTTTCACTATTATTAGTCTTTAATATCTGATAACAGCGGTGAAAAAGAATCAACCTTAGTTTAGACTGAAACCTTTTACCCGTCAACTTATTCAATTTGAATTTTCAACCACTTGAAGCTGTGGATCGCTGGTGCGATCCATGGAGACCAAATGTTTTTTAAATTTGAAATAGTCATGTCTTAGTTTGCTCTTTCCGCTTCATTTGAATACCTTTGTGATGGGTGTACGGCTATTATAATTATTTTACTCTTTCAGTGCGGGGATCGAATTGAGACGTCCGCACTGAAAGGGTTAAACATGACATATCATCTGTTAGACATATCATCTGTTATCTTCATGTAACAACTATGTTATGTGAAGGCAGCTAGATATGTAGTCAAGGGATCGTCTGACATATAGTCTTATCGGTATTAAAGGGTGTATCAGCTACTTCACAACGTGGCAGATACGACCCTTTATATCCTAAGGTGCTGAATTACCTTATACAGCTATATGGTGCAGCTTGAAGCTTAACGCATATTGACAAGAGTGCCATCTCTTACATAGCATCCAGCAAATTCACACAAAATCACATGAAATTTATTGATAAGGTTTCAGTACTATATAATCTCGTATATGTATTGTTTAATGTTGCTGTTCACCACACTGAAATATGTTTATCAGCCTGATCAGGCTGCATGATTCGTCAATACATGGTACCTATATATCTTCAGAGGTTTTATATCTAGTTTTAATCTCATTTGAAATCAACTTTGTTGGGTTAATCAAAATATAACTATATCATTTGCATGTCAATCATTCCCAATTAAATGAAGCGCGTTTTTTGTATATAAAGTGGTGAAGGAAATTAGGATGAAACCCGAATTTCCACTCTTTATATGAATCTTGGAACTATGAATAACATGTTTTGTATGTCAAATAAGAATGAAGAATGAGAAAATATGTATGTATACATGTACTCTGCTATGTACAGCAGAAATGACTACAATGAACATTTAACTAGATCCGACAAGGAATAATTATAATACTAAGGTCTGTTATGTTTATTGTTCCCTGTCAAAATTATAGGCGTAGGTGAAGACGAATCTAAATCTACATGATATTAACATAATATGAAACAGCTAAATTGAATAGTATTATCAGGTGAATGAATGAATGAATGAATGAATGAATGAATGAATGAATGAATGAATGAATGAATGAATGAATGAATGAATGAATGAATGAATGAATGAACGAACGAACGAATGAATGAATGAATGAGTTCGTTCGTTCGTTCATTCGTTCGTTCGTTCGTTCGTTCGTTCGTTCGTTCGTTCGTTCGTTCGTTCGTTCGTTCGTTCGTTCGTTCGTTCGTTCGTTCGTTCGTTCGTTCGTTCGTTCGTTCGTTCGTTCGTTCGTTCGTTCGTTCGTTCGTTCGTTCGTTCGTTCGTTCGTTCGTTCGTTCGTTCGTTCGTTCGTTCGTTCGTTCGTTCGTTCGTTCGTTCGTTCGCTCGCTCGCTCGCTCGCTCGCTCGCTCATTCATTCATTCACTCACTCACTCACTCACTCACTCACTCACTCACTCACTCACTCACTCACTCACTCACTCACTCACTCACTCACTCACTCACTCACTCACTCACTCACTCACTCACTCACTCACTCACTCACTCACTCACTCACTCACTCACTCACTCACTCACTCACTCACTCACTCACTCACTCACTCACTCACTCACTCACTCACTCACTCACTCACTCACTCACTCACTCACTCACTCACTCACTCACTCACTCACTCACTCACTCACTCACTCACTCACTCACTCACTCACTCACTCACTCACTCACTCACTCACTCACTCACTCACTCACTCACTCACTCACTCACTCACTCACTCACTCACTCACTCACTCACTCACTCACTCACTCACTCACTCACTCACTCACTCACTCACTCACTCACTCACTCACTCACTCACTCACTCACTCACTCACTCACTCACTCACTCACTCACTCACTCACTCACTCACTCACTCACTCACTCACTCACTCACTCACTCACTCACTCACTCACTCACTCACTCACTCACTCACTCACTCACTCACTCACTCACTCACTCACTCACTCACTCACTCACTCACTCACTCACTCACTCACTCACTCACTCACTCACTCACTCACTCACTCACTCACTCACTCACTCACTCACTCACTCACTCACTCACTCACTCACTCACTCACTCACTCACTCACTCACTCACTCACTCACTCACTCACTCACTCACTCACTCACTCACTCACTCACTCACTCACTCATTCATTCATTCATTCTATAGACAAAAAAACATTGTATTGGTCTTCCTCATGGGACAGAATCCTAATGTCCAGAATATAATTAGGAAAGAACCAAGGAGACAAGTTCAAATATATCTTCGACGTGTATTCCTTCTACCACCATCGCCGATGCTGGCCAACATTCATTCAATACTTGTCCACGATGTACCTCGTATAGAGGATGTAGGTCTATCCACCAAATTCCGGTTCAATGTTGGGCCAGCATTGCAGGCTATTGCTGGTTCAATGCCGGTCAATCGTCTACGACGCTGGCCCAACACTAATCTATCACCGGGTCTGTTGTATACTTTGCGCAAACACGTGGCATTCAATCAATGCTGTTTCAATGTTGACGCACAGTCTTCGACGCTGGCCCGTCATTGTCACCATTGTGTGATTTGTACCGTGTTTTCTGACTGCTGCATTATGCTGGTGACGCTTGAACATCCCGGCGCCAGAAACACCAGATAGCACGATGCATTGGCCCAATGGTGATGTAATGCTGGGCCACCGTCTGCGACGCTGGGCCAGCATTATTCCAACCAAAATCCTTTAAGCTCTTAACCACGAATATAATCGTGACTATTTTTTTCTGAACACTTGGTTAAGACAAAAGTACTAAACCTAAGGACCTGAAACGTTGTATTACACATGTTCATAAGGACTGGTGTACGGAAATGTGAACCACACACATCACCCATATTTCCCCTAAATAGGACATAAACTCAGGCAAAATAAACTTAATAGGATACCGGCCCTAATAATATATTTGATTTGTAATTTAGCATATCTATGGTTAGTTTTTTGCACTATCAGAGTGAAAGATATATGCATGGGTGTAGATTTCATCGTGTTATTGAATATTTATTGTTACTTGAGACGAATGCACACAGTTAACCTTGGGTGTGGCACCGTAAAAGTACAAAAGTTGACATAAGTTAGTTGTTTAGATCTGTTAGATGGTCTTATCAAATCCCCCTTGTCGATGACTACGTTATCAATAGTTGTCAAATCCATGACCTGTGACACCACCCCTTTTACAGTTGACTGCATCGATAAGAATAGTAGCAGCAGCTCACACACTAAGATTAATCGCCTCTCACATTTGTCTGGTATCTGCGGCTTAGAAATAAGCAAATGAAATAGAGAACAGATAATTATATCTGTAGATTTGTTCGTGTCAGCGAACACGATCTTCAAAAGGCATAGGAAAAAGCTTCTTGTGAAAAGCTGCTTGGGAGTAGCAATTTTAAATGCCGGGTTTGACATTATTATAATAAATTTATTCACCGAAATGAGCAACTTAAAGTACATTTATCAACCAGCCAACCATATGTCATAGAATGGCCGACGTGGCAAATATATCATTAAAATGATTTATAAGGCATGTATCGTGACACACTCAAGCTGTTAACTAATCTCAGATATATAATAAATACCACCAAAGGTTCAAATAAAAAATAATGGCAATATTTTTCAACATTAAAACAACGTTAACGTCGCCGGAACAACGTTGGAACAGCGTTGTGTGACTAGTGGCTCACTACAGTAGAGCTGTGGGAGAACAGGGAAAGTATATATGCCTAGATATTAAACAATAAGTCGCGCATTACGTTTAAGAAAACGAGTATTCATGTAGCTGCTTCTTCCAATAAATTAATATTGGTATTATTGGCAGTAGAATTAATTGCACTCATTCAGTTGTCATTAACCCTTTCAGCGCGGGGATCGTCTTTAGACGTCAGAATCTGACGCCTAAAGACGGTTCTCGCACTGAAAGAATTTAAATATTTATAATGGCCGCAGATCCATAACATAATATATAGATACTCAAATGAAGCGAAAAGAGCTACCTAAGACATATCTGACGATTTCAAATTGAAAAAAAATTTGGTGTCCATGGTTTATGCAAAACTACTTCAGGGTTGTCAGGGGTAAATCTACCAGGAATCTTTGAATCTACTGACATTTCAGTCAGCACATGGATTTCAAAGTGTTCCACACCTATATGTTATGCAGCATGAATAATAACACGAATAAAAACTGCAAGTTTAGATTGTTTTTCCAATGATGACTAAAATTAGGTAGTGGGCTAGTCTCTTGAACTAATTAAAATCCAAATTTTCATTGTTCACCTTCTGGGTTAAGGCTTATGAAGTTGATCCATCAATAGGGAGGTGATTTTTCTAGCCCAGCAAACACGAGACGTTAACCCAAGGCTGGTGTAATGCTGGACGGGCGTCGTAGACGGCGGGCCAACATTGAACCAACCTTGGGTTAATGTCTTGTGTTTGCTGGGAACCTGTGTCGCTGGTCCAGCATTAAATCAACATTGGTTCAATGTCTTGTGTTTACAAGAAGCGGTTTCAGTACGCTAATTAAAATTTAAATGCCAATCGGTTATCCCAAGGATCACGGCATATGATTGTGCAAAATATGAGATATATCAAAGTAAAGGTTGTTTGCATACGGGGGCGTACTTAGGTTTAATAGTATAATAGTATATTAGTATATAATAGTATAATAGGCGAGCAGCTCAGAGCCATTTTTGGGGTCGAAGTGGCAACGGACGTAGAGCCCACTACACGCTTATTTTGATTTTTTAAATATACCTCTTGGCAAGCCCCGAAGACAAAAATATTCGAAATATGTTTAGAGGAATATGTCAAAAAGACGTCATCAAGATGACCGCTATTTCTCATATATGCGTCACCTTTGTCATATTTGAAACGTAGTATAAATTTAAAATATACCATACTCTTAGGAATTCCGGTACAAACTTTTCAAACATACATTTTCTAACATAATTCAGATATAAAAATTTACAAAAAAATAATTAAGATCTTACATTGACCCTTTGATTTCAAAAATGGCTAAATACACTTTTCGATATAATATTCAAAATTTCACAATACATTACTCTTTTTTTTACTAAAAAAAAACAAATAATCTAAAAAAATAATTCAAAATCATATTAGGATTATTTCTCCAAAAATATTTTAAAATAATGTTTAAACACTCCACAATGACGCTGCATTTTTACTAAATTTTAGCGTTAACCCTTTAATACTCTTACACATTTTAAAAATTATGTATAGTTTTCTCCTCATTGTGTGTTTTTCATAAAAAAAGTTAACTCTGGCATGCATTACATATTACATTTCTAAATAAATAGTGGCAGTATGCAGTATGCAACGACTCCACATATGAACCATTCGATCCGAGTATACATTTCAATATCATAATATGTTTTGTTTTTCCTCATTAACCACATGACTGGCGATAGGTTTTTAAACTAATCATTATTAATTGTAATAAACTAATTGTTTTTCCTATCACGTGTTTATTTTCCGTCCGTTCGTAAAGATTCAGTATTGTGGAGAGCCTCCGTGGGCGAGAGGTAGCGTGCTCGGCCTCAAAACCTTATTTATCAGACAGCGATGACTAGAATTTGTCTGGAGGGCAGTGTTATCTGATTCATCTCACTGTCTTCAATGTACTCTCTTGGCCCAGTTTATCCTGTGCGGTCAAATAATTAATTGGTATGCACCAAATGATTTGGTACTCTCTAATTAAATACTTCCATTAAAATGTATGCTATTAAAATGCCCCTACTCTTAACCCTTCAACCCCCCACGATTCATTTAAGCATCATTTTACATCCCTGAAAAGAGTCTTAATTTCCCTACAACTAGGGGTTTTAGAACGAGAATTTCCATGAAACTAGTTTACAAATACATAACAATTTTCTTTAATTTTTAAACCACATCAAATCATCTTCATTCACTATAAGTCGAGAATTGCGATAGCAAGTCGAGAATTGCGATAGCAATTCGCGACTTGTAGTGCATGAAGATGACAATGGTGAATTCAGGCTTGAAAGGGTTCAACTCCGTTACGTGGTCATCTCCCTTGTTAACCCTTTCATTGCGCTGATCGACTTTAGACGACAGAAACTGACGTCTAAAGTCGATCCCCGCACTGAAAGAGTCAATATTTATAAAAACCGTAGACCGATACTTGGCTCTATCCGCTTCATTTGAATACCTGTGCTATGAGTCTATGGCCATTATAAATATTTTAATTATTTCAGTGCGTCTAAGGACGTCAGATTATGACGTTTAATGACGGTCCCCGTGCTGAAAATATTACATATGAAAGGGTAAGCATATCTGTTCCACGTCAGTGACAGCTACACCCTCTCATATACATGATATATATCCAATTAGACGAAATCGTTATTAAACTGACGTGAATTTGTATTATCCGTGTTTTTTTCACTCCTATTGTAAAACTGACTCTTCACTATTTTGTGAATATCCAGTTAAAAATATGTTAATCCATAGCAAGGACGCCGTTCAACGATGATAAATTGTGTTTCTATGCGCGAATATTCGAGGAAATCCACTGGATGAGAATGTAAGCCTACAAACATGACAAACTGGCGATTAGAGATTACGATACTACGATGCAAAGCCAAAAGGCAGTATCTGCTTACTTTACAAGTAAGCAGATACCGTTTTTTGGCTTTGCTCGGCGGAATACCTTGAGGTGATACCGTACCGTACATACATAATTTTGAAAAAAAAACTCTGCACAACATACGTAGTTTCTAAATGTTTAATGCGGCGACAAGAACAGTTTAAAATACAATAAATATTCATACAATAAATAGTATTCGGTACTAATCGTCTGGTCAGCAACATCATTGGTTTCAGCAATCGAAATAAGGATTTATTTCTCCATCCCTGTAACAATTAATGTTCATCTTCTTTACAATATGTACAGGGGCGTAATAAATACATCTATGTACAATTAGGTCATATTTACAATACAAACAAAATGTCTGAGCGACTGAGGCAAAAATATATATAAACTGGGCAAACTTGACCTGCATAGATACGTACAACAATCCTCAATAATATATCTGTTAAATGGGAGTTTAATTAATTTGTTTATGTTATATAATTATACACGTGGAAACTTTCGTAAAATTTAAATTCCGCAAGAGATGAACAATTCACAACGAGTGGTAATTTTGTTGACATTGCACTGGCTGTTCTGCCTGTCGTCATTCCTATTGTGAACATTGACATTGAAGTTTGATCCCCGGCAAACACAAAACATTTGTATAACATTTGTACAAGGTTGGACCAACGTCGAAGAGGTTAGACCGACGTTGTACAAATGTTATACACATGTTTTGTGTTTTCTGGGGATTCACTATAATATGGTGTTTTGTTTGCATTCAAAATTGCACAACATTTTGTCCTCGCGACTAGATTCAAGTTACATTTGTGACTGTTGGTAATAAAACGTCCCCTTTGGTATGAAAAAGTGTATCTGCCACTTTGTAAAGTGGCATATACACCCTTTCACATAGAAGGGGACGAAAACCTGGCATATTTTTCAAGCATTTCTATAAATGTGTGCTAAATGATACAATGTCAAATGTAGTTCAGCAGTATTCAAGTGGAATTCAGCAATCAGAGACCAAAAGACGTTGTCATGATTTTTGGGCGACCCTTGTCCCAATTAGTCTTGTATTCTAGGTTAGGTCATTCAATAGATCCGCCTGAGAGTAAATTGAGTCACAAACATTCTAATTGAGTATTGTTACACAATGTATTGAACTAAATTGAGTTTTTGTCATTTTTTGATTGGGTAATTACGCAAATACGCAGCTTATCCGCACAACTGAATTGTCTGTCCGAGAATGAGATTCCATATTTTCTGGTAAATGATATGAGGTAGATCGTCCGGATCTCGTCCGTATCGATTTTCAAATCCAGACTTAAGCTTCAAAGAGTACATTATAATATTTATATTTCCACTCACTTAAGTGGGTGAAAATTATTCGCATCTGTTTAATTTGAGACCAATTATTTGCAAATCTTGGGTGTTTCAGCGCACATTTCGTTCCCAATAACTGTGATCTCTGGTCGGCTAATAAAACAGATCAAAAATGTTGTGATCAGTGGTAAAGGTTTAAAGGTGACACATTGAGTCGAAGTCTTGATAGCGTTTCGATGTGAGGGCGCGTGTCGAGCGAACTCAACCTGTCATCCAATGAGAGATCATCCAATGAGAGGTTGAGTGAACTATGCTATTATGACCAACTGTATTAGGATTCATCATCACCCAATAATAACCGATGGTTAAAATATTTTTTAACGAAGCAAGAGACCAACCATGTTTTTTTTTAATCATCATCAATGTCTTAGTTAGCTCTGTCCGCTTCATTTGAATACTTATGTTACGACTTTAGTCGACAGAATCTGACGTCTATAGACGTCAGATTCTGTCAAAGTCGGTCGCCGCGCTGGAAGGGCTTACTAAGGTCGAACACACCTATTAAGCTCAAGCCGACCTGCTCAGTGAGTATTCAGTAGCGGAAGCGATAAGTACACATCCTTGGTGGCAGCGGAAGTGAAAACTAGTCCTTCGAATGATGGCGTTTCCATGGATATCAAGCAAACAGGATCGAAGCATTCACCTGCTGTTGTCCACCATCTGTAAGGCTGCCCCAAAATTACGCCAACATTGAGTGTTTGCACTGTGTTTGCACTGGGTCAACTGTGTGCAATTGTCATAATAAGTACTGGCCCAATGTTCAGCTAGCAATAAGACAATAAGCTGTGTTATTACGTGCGCAACTGATCCATGTAAAGAATGGAAAGAATAAATAACAAATTAATAGTCTCCTCAATATTTTGACTGTTTCCCAGTGCCAGAGATTGCGCAAATCGTATCACTCTTTCTCTGCCATAATCTCAAATGTTTTCTCACAGCTTGTTCGACCCACGTTGGTTTAATATTGGGACACCGTCTGCGACCACCATTATTACAAAATTGAGCCAACGTTGTTATTTGCACTGATCTGACTTTGCATTTTCATCACCATGTCTTAGTGATACATTCAGCTCTTCCATAGTTCAAGCATTTCTCTGAAGAACAAATAACAATAACAATATGCTACTTTGTACAAGTGGTATCCAATCCGTATGTATACAGGTACACCGTGGTGATTTCAAGTGTCGTTTGTTTTCGGGGATGTAGCCAGACATCCCAGCAGACACAAGACGTTGAATCAATGTTGGTTTAACGTTGGTCCACCGTCTACTACGCTGGACCAACGTTAAACCAGCATCGACTAAACATCTTGTGTCTGCTGGGATGGGTGTTGTACTTTGATAAGATGAAGCTTCTTTGACCGGACGCTGAAGCAACGTGTTCTGCAGGTGATGACATGACTCGCACCTAGTATCTGCCACTTCAAAGAGGTGGCAGATACAACTATTTAACACTTAGATAACGATGTGAAAGGACTGAGGGGGAAGCACTTAACAGGAGCAGGTACACTTAGTAATGATGGGGTACGGAACATGGATCCACTTGCAGTGGCTTTTTCTGCGGCAGTGCCACCAGAGAATGGTGACGCTTGTGGACTGTTCCAGCTTGCAGCTCATCCCCGCGGGGATCGAGCACGACCTCCCGTTATAACAGTCCCCCTCGCGTATCCAGCGGGGCCAGAACTTCTCCCCCAGGTCCTTCCAGACGAACTTCACGGGGCAGTGTCCGTACGCCCACAGGAACTTGCGCACGCGCCGGCGTGTGCGCTTGCTCTGTATGCGAATGTTCGCCTTGCGTCCCGGCACGGAGAAGCGCATGCGTTTGATCTGCTGCGGCATGGAGCCGGCCGGATGCCCGTTCTTAAAGTCATAGTGCAGGGTGCCGTTCGGATGCAGGATGCTGTCGAGAGGCCTGAGCACCGACATGAAGTCCTTGTCGTAGTGCTTGCCCAGAATCCTCTCCAACCGCCGCGGATCCAGGTCGGACTCTTGAGGCAGGTTACCGTCATTCGGTAGCGGCAGGATCGGTAGCTCGTCCGACGGCGACGGTCTCAGCTGACTGGCCAGTCTGCTGCTTTGACTGTTGTGGTTGCCATGGCTACTGTCTCTATGACTGTCTCTATGGTGATGCCGTGTGCTGTCTCCACCCACGTGACGCTGTGACGTCACAGAGTTCTGATCTGACTTAAGGGTCACGTGCACTGGAAGGATTGCTGAGGAGTTGATGAGGAGGAGCATACTGAAAAGTGTGTACACATATGTACACCTGTGTACACTGTGTCGGTACAGCTCTGTCATGGTGACTGTGATCTGGTGAATGCCAAGCTCGAAGCTATATCCTTAGAATAATCACCTCTCTGATCCAGTTATTAATCTGTAAACACAGAAAATTAAATAATGTTAAATAAAACAGAATTATTCTGATTTTGAAATGGTTAGGGCCTATTCGAAATATACAATGTATAGACCAGTAAGTCGGACGCCTTAGAATGTTGAGGATTGCAAAATACAAAGTTGACAACATTTAAACCAGTATTGTACACATTTTAGAAACACGTAGCACCAACAAACTACCCATCAGACACAATACGTTGGATCAATGTTACTTTAACGTTGGTCCACCGTCTACGACGCTGCACCAACGTTAAACCAACATCGATTCAACGTAGGCAAATTGAGCTCCAGTTCAAATCAGGGCATTGTGTCCATAAGTAAAATGAACTTTGTCGAAGCAGAAACATTTAGAAAGTATACGCAAAACATGACACCATAATTTGTTCTTCCATTAAACACTGTCAAACCCACCGTACAAACTATTTGGGTCGTTTTAGGTCTACCTTCAGCCCTGCAGTAAATCAAATTGCAGCACGGCAACCATAGATTTACAATAATCACGGACATTTCTCCGACTTCTGTGAATTTTGGCCAGGTGAGGAATCTCACGTCGACCCATCATCATGCAGAAGCAGGGATAACGCCGGGCTAATGCCGGGCCAGCGTCGGCGACGCTGGACCGGCATTAGCCCAGCGTTATCGGGCGTGAGCGGGGAGAGGTCACTAAATGTCCGGTTGAGTACGGGGGCATGGCGTGCGGCGCCTCATTCACAGACTGGACGGCGGCAAACTGACCGGGCACCCCTGTGGCCCTAGAGTGACGCGGCGCGGGTCCCACGGTCCTCACAACTAGCCCCGTCACAACTGACAGACGCGGGTGCACCCCTTTACCATCTCAACAGGGTTTAACAGGCCTACTCACAGTACTTTATCAAGTTTTCATTTTGTGCGCTGTGTAGAAACCACTGTGTCCGTAAACTGCGTCCCTGGGACCCTAAAGGTGGCTATTGTTGTCTCTCTCTTATTACTCTATTATAGGCATTTAAACTGGCGACGCGCCATGTCGCCCGCCGGCGGAATTATCACGTGGCACGAGTGTAGTAGACATCTAGAGATAGCGTTATCGACATAAATGTTTCCACACTGGCATTTAAATTAAACGCCGAGGCGTTAGCAGTGGTGTGTCCTGTCCTACCATGCAGATTTCAGCAGTTCTCCTGGCCCAGTTTAGCCTATACGTGCACAAAGGTGGCCTAAAACCCAATTCATTCATTCATCAGTTCTTTTTGTCACAGTGACAAAGTTATGAGGCATATAAAAATTATGCAGAACTAAAGCGAACACGAGACGTTGATCCAATGTTGTTTTAATATTGAGCCAGAGTCTACGACGCTGGCCCAGGATTAAAATAATATTGGTTTAACGCATCGCGTTTGTATGTAGCGCCATTTACTGCACACGTGGTATTCGATGAGTGAGTCTGTGGCTCCATCTTTCATTTTAAACCTGAGTTATGCATGCCAACTTGTGCTACATTTAATTTCAACATCTCTGCAATTTCACAGCCTCCCCTGAGAATTAAAATGTGCTACATTTAATTTCAACATCTCTGCAATTTCACAGCCTCCCCTGAGAATTAAAATGTGCCAAGTGTCACTTTATACATTGGCATTAATCACATTGTAATTCCCACTGGGGAGCGACATGTGATTTCACAGGGAATCTCACCCTACATCGATACCAGGGGACCATACCACAAAAAATCTTCAAATCATCTTACCTTTCTCTCACTTCCATTAGAGAATTAAGCACATTTTAAAGGTGACATATCACCCCTTATATAGTATGAATAAATTTGTGACAAATAATTCAAAATTGCCACAAGATGGGGCACAAGTGCTTTCTTATATGGGGTGATTAGCTATCATGTGACCCTCTGAGAGGGTCACATGATAGCCAATCACCCCATACAAGAACATAATTATTCATACCATATAAGGGGTGATAGATCACCTTTAACTTGTCTAATGGGAATGAGAGGAAGATAACCTTAATTGTAAGATTTCTGGTGGGATGGGCCCAATGCATTGAACAATGTCTTGGCTTCACGAAAAAATACCTTACTTCTAATCGGTCTTCGATACGTTATCGATCTTTTGTGAAGATTGGCTAATTTACACATTTATATTGCGTGGCGCAATGATAAAACAACGTAACGTACATGGTAGAACCAGTGTATGTCACCACTAACTTAAGACTCCAGCAAACACAGAACATTAATCCGATGTCGGAGCAATGTCGGCCCACCGTCTCCGACGCTGGTCAAACATTGATCCAACATCGGATGTTTGCTGGTCGTGCACTGATTCCATGAGCGTATTCCAACACTTACCCGGTCTATATGGCGGCAGATGTTACGGTCACTCTCTATATATCACACAAGTTTGTTTTTATTTTTATCCAGTAGCTGACCATATGTATCAGCTTGGTGAGCATGATAGGCTGTGATCACTGACGCATTTCTTCCGATAAAACGACAAAACTGAGAAACAGTATCAGCGCATCAGTCACAACTGATTCTGTCACACGGCGCACCTCGGCTCCCGTTCAGAAAAGTTTGTCTTAAAGTTATCCAGAGACAAGAGATGCGAGTGGTGAGATAATAGAGATTGTTCGTGATGAGTGCGCCTGTATGCGGCCTGTTTATAGGCGTCATTCTTGGTGTGTCTTGGTGCGATGTGTTAGGTTTCTTCTTTAATTTTTGAATTTTTTTGTGATTTATTGATTTCTCTGGCCATACTGGCCGAAACGTGAAGTAAAGAAGACATTTACTTACTTACTTTTAAATGGTTTCTCTGTTCATTGATTATGTCATTCATATTTATGTCCAAATGGGCTTACTTTTTTTGATTATAGTATATAGTATTATAGTATATATTATATATTTGTTTTGACAATGACACTGTTTTGACTTAGACTTGTAGTTTTTACACAATCACTCCAATTTCATGGAGATATAGTGACTTGAAAAGTCGTTCATTTTATAATCACTTCATATTTTACATTATTTATACTGATATTTTTATACCCATTAAACTGTGTTGTAGTGCAGGCGCTTCAACATGTTATCAGACTCGTTACATATAGGTGCCAGGAGCATCGTCATCTTATCATATCAAACACTTTAAACTGAATATTTTAGTACGAACATGCTTTTATTAGCTTTGTCTTTCCTTTACTACTTTAACTATACAATATGGGATATTGTAATACCTGGAATTTTCACTTAAATGGCCATACTGGCCGAAAAGTGAAGTAAAGCAAATATTTTACTTACTTACTTACTTAAAGTTATCCAGAGACAAGAGATGCGAGTGGTGAGATAATAGAGATTGTTCGTGATGAGTGCGCCTGTATGCGGCCTGTTTATAGGCGTCATTCTTGGTGTGTCTTGGTGCGATGTGTTAGGTTTCTTCTGTGGCCGTGGTGCCAGCAGTCCGTCACACTATGTTATACTGAGGGGCACGGCAACCCCATCACCGCTTATAAGACCACCATCACCTCTCTCGCTGACAGCAGCAGCCAACACTCATCACTTCAACAGAATCAAAAACTCCCTCCCGCTATTATCTAACAGAACTAAACTCTTCAACAAACTTTTTTCATTTGTTAGTTTCAACAGTGGCAGTTGTAGTAATGGTGACGTGGGATTGAGTGATGGATTTGACTGGCTGAAACACCAGTCAGAAATGAAGCTTAATAGTGGGCGGGGCCTAGCCGTCAAGGACGGGTCCCACTCTGATGGTGGGAGGGGGGAGTAGGGGTGGCGGGTCTCACTGTGTGCCAGGAGGGGTTATAGCCGCGTGGGGGTTGGCTCCAGGTGGCGGTGCTGGTGCAGACTTGGAGTCTAGACGTGGAGCCACAGGTAGGAGGACTTACCTGTCCACTACCGCTGTGCTCAGCGCCAGTAGCCTACGAAGCTAAAAGGCGGCATCAGCTCACTTGAAAAGTGAGCAGATACTGCCCTTTGGCTCTGCTACGAGAGCCAAAAAGCAGTATCTGCTTACTTTGCAAGTAAACAGATACTGTCGTTTGGCTCTATCTGCAAAGCAGTATAAAGTAAGCAGATACTGCTTTTTGGCTTGGTGAAGTAAGCAGGTACCACCTTTTGGCTTTGTAAAGTAAGCAGATACTGCCTTTTGCTTTGTGAAGTGAGCAGATAGTGTCTTTTGGTTTTGCGCGGCAATTTACTTCTCAACTTTCCTATTATCCTAGGCTGTGTAATATCCCAGCCAACACACGATACATTGAAACAACATTGAAGCAAAATTAAAACAACATTGGTTCAATTGTCGGAATATCAAATATGGTGCTCTGAAAGTCAACCTTTGGTGACTTGTGATATATTTGTGCCAATACCGTGCTTCAAACTGCTCGAAATATCGTGGTATGTATAATTTATTAACCCGATATTTCTAAAGGCTTGAGATCGCTCAAAATTGCCACAATATTGCCTTGCTGGGCAATGCAGAACGCGTGAGCTCCAATCATTCACTCACGCACTTACTCGTAAGCTAAAACGAGTTACAGTTATTAAACTCTATACCTACAAAATAATCTATATCTTAAATTTGGGACTAATAAAGTTATTGTTTCTTGCGACTGGAATATTCGATTATCAACTAATTCGTGATATAAAGGATTACATTTTATTTATTTCAATGTTTATAGCCTAAATTTACTTACCACGACTTGCCTTGGCGGATAATCTGTTTAAAATGTTAATTTCCTTTCCCCATCGGAATAGTATAATTATAGAGCTCATACACTGAAAGTGACAATCGAGCCTCTTTATGTTTCTTTTGTCTGGCGACACAAACCGCACATTTTAATGATTATTTTAAAAATATTATATATGTATCCGTCAAATTTGTTGTTAAAATTTATTATAATATATCATAGAAATACTTCATTTAAATCATTTAAAAAAGTTATACCTGGCAAAAGCCATGGTATAAGTTTTTACTCTGGATATCAGGCCATAACAATCTAACTACATCATTGTTATCAAATACCTAGCCGCTGGCCATCCTAAAGTTCATATATTTTTGGCACAATTATTTTGAAAACAAACGATCGATCCAACACATTTTTTGTGAAAGACCTTGAAAAAATAAACCTATTTTGCTAAATTTAGACCTACCAGTCTAAAGTGGAGAAAATGTCCTCGGGCGATCACTAAAACGATTGTGTGGAAAATGCCGCTGGAACAAAAACCGCTGCCACTCATTAGTAATTATTGTTAGCCACGCACCTGAGGCTGAAATATTTTTCTATAAACCATGGAAACCAAAAGGTTGTTTTCAATTTGAAATCATCGTATTAAATGTCTCAGTTAGCTCTTTCCGCTTCATTTGAGTACCCATGTTAGGCCTATAGATCTACGACCGTTATAATTTGTTAAATTCTTTCAGTGCGGGGATCGATTTTAGACGTCAGAATCTGACGTCTGCATGACGTCTAAAGTCGATCCCCACGCTGAAGGGGTCCGGCGTGTACCTGGGACAGATGAGAATATGAGTACTAAATATAGAGTTCATCATTGTCAGCGGGCGTTTGATCCTTATCAAAAACCCGCGCGCTGTTTTCCCGTCCATTCAGATCGAATCCATATTTATGGCGCTGCTCGATCAGGTACCGCCGACTCGAACCCGGGTCGGCACTTCGCCGGCACGGCGTCGGCACAACCTCTCCAACGTCGAATCCGCATCGCAATATTGCCGCGCGGACCGATCAAATCGACTCGATCGTGACAGAGACGTGGCTTTCCGGGAAGTTCCTCACTTAACCGGTAGACGGCGCCACGGTAAATAGCAAATACTAACAGATGGCGCCACCGGCCGGCGGTCGGCGGCGGCGGGGCTGGTCCGGCCAATAGATGACCGTCTACCATAAGTAGCAGAAAATCACTCGCTCTGTGTTGACATTTCCAGTGAGCGAATCCTTACATAGGCGACGGCGGCATGCCGACACACGCCACCTCAACTCGGTCGGCAAACTTTGGTTTGATGTTGGGCCAACGTCGAGACCAGCATTGGCTTTGCATATCTTGTTCTCGGGTATTCAAACCACACTGGCCCAACGTCATGCCGGTTAGAAATAGAAGAGAAAACCCCTGAGTAAATACGACTTATTGAACAAAATGTTTGGTCAGCGTCTGCAATGCTGGCCCAACGTTAATCCAGCATTGGTCATGTTGACTGTGATTATAAATAACCCTCACACCGCTCGTTTTTAATTCATTTTATATTAGCCGTTTAATTCGCAGTTATTGGAAAGAAACGGGTGTTTAAACAACAAAATAAGATTTCCTAATGTTTGGTCTCAAATTATACCTATATGAGTAATTTTCACCCACTTGAAGTTGTGGGTCGCGGTAGCGAGACACAACTTCAAGTGGGTGAAAATTTACATTCGAATGTAGCTCTTTAAGCGTTAATAAAAAAACTTTCCCTTGTTCAAACACATAGTATTTGTAACACATTGAATATATTTTTGACATTCACGAATATTTGAATATTTGATTTGTTTATTCGTGGTGATCAGATAATAGTAATTGCCGTTAATGAATTCCATCGACCTTTGAACGTTAACGACAAATATAATTGTTTTTAATTATTCCTGGCAATATGTAATACCAGTTCCCAGGTGTGAGATGTGTGCTCGATGAACCTGTCACACTTGGCCCGACTAAGAAACGTGCACCACCGGACAACGCCACCGAAGATTCACGGGATCTAATACGGAGGAATAACGAACATTATACCAATTTCTGACGAACGTAACGAACATCACCAAACATGAAGCGTATTTACCGGACAACAACAAAACATAAAACGAGCATTAACGAACACCAACGGATGCGTTGTCCGGTGATGTCCGTTTCTCAGTCCGGCCATGCAGTGTGTGACAGAACCATAATCAATAAGACGTGCAAATATTTGATTTCAAATTAAATTGATATAATTGAGTAAGTTTAATCCAGCTTCCAGTGGATAAAAATCTGACATCTCTGTAAGTTGGCACACGCACAGTAAGTTAAGATCATTAGCCGGTCTAAATGATCGAAGAGACATCTTTGTAAACCATATTGCTTTGATTAATTTACCAAGTCGCGACAGAGCCGAGATAACCGGGTTTCCAAATGTAAATCTAAGTATATCTAAGTAGCCTAAGTAATGTTGTCTGTGGCTGCACAGAACGTGTTTATCAGTCATGGTGTCTCCAATCGTACATATACATTCCGAATTTAACCCCTTTCACACTAAGTTATCTTATTTAAATTTTCACCCACTTGAAGTTGTGGGTCGCTACCGCGACCCACAACTTCAAGTGGGTGAAAATTACTCATATTTGTTTACTTTTAGACCGAACATTTGCAAATCTTGATGTTCAAACACTCATTTCATTCCAAATGACCGTGATTTAACCTGCTGATAAAACAAATTACAAAGTATCAAACTATTATAGTCGTGCTTAGCACGCAAAGGTTTGATACTAAACGCACAGTATTTACTCAATGATTTGTAATCTCCCAGTCGCCGCCATTCTACAGCTGAATGATTTAACCCTTTAAGCATTAGGCACAACTATAATGGAATGTAAAGATTTTGGGTGGCCGATCAAATCACTATTATACTGCTCTGCAAAGCCAAAAGGCAGTATCTGCTTACTTGTAAAGTAAGCAGATACTGCCTTTTGGCTGTGCACGGCAGTATAGTGGGAATGAAATGAGTATAACTATACATGCATAGTTATTATAATTATTTTGAAACATTTAATACTTGTACATATATTTACACCACTTTCTCCTTCTCATATTATGCACTGTATATAATGTATTGTTCATTTTTAATGTCGCATAAGTCTGCACAGACTTCAGGTCGTCAATAAATATCTATCTATCTTTAAATATAGCAAGATTTGCGAGTGTTTTGTCTCAAATTAACGAAATAATGAGTAATTTTCACCCACTTTGAAGTTGTGGGTCGCGGCAGCGAGATACAACTTCAAGTGAGTGAAAATTTAAATTATATATCTTAGCGCTACAAGGGTGAATAAGTTAAATTGGCAACAAACTAAAAACCTCAGCCCAACACTGGCTCCAAATCAATTTCCTATATGGAGTTCGACTACTTGTTTTAGTCCATTAACTCTTAACTCCTCAACATAATGACATCCTTTTGAAGCCGACACCAGGCTATTAATACCATCTTCAAATTAATATACCAAAATACCCACTAGTTTGAAAACTAGATATGCCATCGCTTACATATATGTTCTCTTTCAACTGCACATCAATTTGACAAATTTCATTTCATATTTTTTGTCGCCCGCATTGAAATAATTAAGTAAACTGATCGCGTTATGGGTAAATTAATAAATCCCCTCAAAGTTAACAACATTCACGTCTGTCTCAACGTTTAGCTTTAAAGTTAACAACAATGGAGACTAATCCTCGTGTTCTTCTTTTTCTAAATATCAAGTTATGGTTATCATAATTTCGCGACAGTAGGTTATGTCACGCACATGTCACATATCTGTACATCTGGCTATACTTCAGAACATATATTCTGATCAAATGGACTGCAAGCAGTGCACTTAGTCTTTGAGAATGGACTTCTGTCACAATAATTGTTGGCATGTCCGGTTATATGTTATTTGAATGTCATTATAAACTCCCAATGTTATTTTATTCGATTATCCCATTTAAAAATATATAGAGCTTTGAAAGAGAGAAGATATTTAACCCTTGTGCCACTAAAAACGACCCTAATCGTCTTTAATTAGTTTTATTAGCCGATGAACACCGATCAAATCACTGTTATTGGTAATAAAACGAGTGTTTAAACATCAATATTTGCAAACGTTTCAACTCAATTAAAAAGATTTGAGTAAGTTTCGCCCACTTGAAGTTGTGGATCGCGATAGCGAGACACAACTTCAAGTGGGTGAAAATTTAAATTATTAAATTTAGCAGGATAATGGTTAAACTGCTCCACATAATAAAGAAATTCGTTGCTGATAAACAAGAGATAGTTTGTTACCTTTCAAACCACGTTTGCTGACAATTCTTCCTGGATGAGTTGTATACTGTTGCTGTGGCAGTTGCTGTCGCACATGTTTTGCCAGACACAGACTGACTGTCCTACCCCCCTGCCTGATATATAGGTGTGTAGTATAGGTGTGATACTGAGATATCACGCGCCAGTCAACCCTCCAATGTCACACTCACTTCCCAGTGAACTGCGATTCACTGACCCAACGTTGGTTCAGTGTTGGGCCAGCGTCTGCGACGCTGGTCCGACATTGAGCCAGCGTCGGGTCAATGTATCGTATACGTGGTGACTGAGTTGTCAGTGTTTTTCCAGTTTGTGTGATTGACACTGTCAATGGACAGCCTGGCGTTAACAAAGTGTCAACACTTCATTACCACTAGGCATTCTGTCACACCATAAAAAATAGCCACACTTTCATTAAAATAACGACTGAATGAATCTTTTTGGATAGAGTTTCAAAGATTAGATATTGTATAAAATGAGCTGAAATATCTAACATTGAGTGTCACTTTACAACTACGTCGGTGAATGGTTGACATAAGTTATACTGGTATTTAAGAAAATGTAGGAAAAATATTTCTGACACAGTACGTCTATTTCCTGAATAGTAAAGCACACGTAGACGTAAGGTGCGTTTATACTTACTGAAGTCAATATATTACAATCATAATAGGTCTACAATTTCTAGAACATTATATTTTCAATAATGATATTACCACCATTATTTTTTTAGAAACAAGTCAATGTCTTTTCAGTGCTGAATATCTCATAAAATTAAATAAATTATTACATTTCATAAACATTTGTTATTCGACCTTGACGGGCAAACGGGCGACGCTAACACCTAGGGCACAAAAGATAAATCAGCCTTCAGCACCCAGAGGGTCAAGCATCACGCTGACCGACAGTGGTCAACTCTTCAACACCTCAGGTGAATTGAGCGAACATAAACTCACCGAGTTGAGGCCGTGAGTTGTGATTCACTGAACAGGAGTGTCACTTTGATTTGATCACTGTTGTCAGTTATTTTAAGGTGTTGTATTTAACCCACTAAGCGGTAAGGTTGACCCTTGCAGCGCGTGATCGACTTTAAACGTCAGGATCTGACGACGATAGACGTCAGATCCTGACGTTTAAAGTCGATCCTCGAGCTGTAAGAGTACACATATTTATACTGACCGTAGACCCATGACATAGGTATTCAAATGAAGCGGAAAGGGCTAACTAAAACATTTATGATGATTTCAAATTGAGAAAAAATTTGGTCTTCATGGTTTTTACAAAACTATTTCAGCGCTCTAAGGGTTAGATTACATAACCATCCACAGTACTTTAAGTGAGCGATAATTCCTGTTTAACTGCACCCTCTGTAGACCTGTAGACACTTTATCTTAGAAGACACGACATCCCCCAAATGGAATTGTTAGAAAGCAGGACCCTTTCAGATAATACTTTGCTGGTAATCCTAGAATAGGAAGATAATATTTGATCAGGTGGGATATCGATTTTATGCATTGGACAATAATGTATTTTCAGACGATTTTTTGACACGGCAGGTTTATCCATGTTGAAATAAAATCAACAAAAGTGTCAATTTTCATGCCGATATTTCGTGAGCAGGCATCTATTTCACTTTGGGAACACACCAAATCGATTTCAATTCGTACATGTGTTTGCAAGGTGGTACAACAGCTATTCATAAAATATCTAATAAAACAATTGAACACTTTTAGCATATGTAAATATGCGAAAACTATGAATTACTGTTCTTCATATGCGTTTGTTGACGGCTCATTAGAAATCAGGACACCATGTTAGAAAAAGTATCACGAAAGACACCATGCTAGAAAGATTGTCTGCATGACCCTTGTAGAGGTACATTATTAATCTAAATTTCCACCCACTTGAAGTTGTGTCTCGCTACCGCGACCCACAACTAAATTTAGGTGGGTGAAAATTACTTATATATGTACAACCTAAAATCAGATAAACGTCAATCTAACAATTTAAACGCTAATTTCTGCTCTAAATTTTCTTCTTTGAATGTCAACTAAAAATTCTGAAAACGGCTATAGAGGTGATTAGCACTTAAAGGGTTAACTTCAAGAGCAGTCAGTGACGATATCACTATTTAGAGATGATGCTACACGTGATCAATCTAGAATGTTTACCTTGTAAACATTGAATCATATCTTAACCCTTTAACCCTTTAACCGCCGGTGTCGCATATATTCGGGTTTTCATTTTTTTATTAGCACATTAAGTACCCTCTTTTAAACATGGTAAAAGTCAAATCTGAATAATTTTCACTCACTTGAAGTTGTGAATCGCGTCAGCGAGACACAACTTCAAGTGGGTGAAAATTCAAATTGAATAATTTGGCGGCTAAAGGGTTAAGCGCCAAGTACACTACAGTTATTAGCCGATTAAATCACTGTTATTCATGTTATTAGGAATGAAATGTTGATGTGTTAAAACATGACGATTTTCAAACGTTTTGTCTCAAAATAAAATATTTTTTCACTCAGCCGTTTTCAGCTTTTTAATTTGACATTCAAGCAAGAAAATTTGGAGAAGAAATGAGCGTTAAAATTGTTAGGTTGACGTTTGTTTGTTTTGTAGTAAATTGTACAAAAGTGAGTATTTTTCATCCACTTGAAGCTGTGGGTCGCGGTAGCGAGACACAACTTGAAGTGGGTGAAAAATTAAATTCTATAACTTAAGGGTTGATACTCTATATTTTGAGTGGTTAATATTTCATATTTTGTCAATGTACTTCAACTAGTTTTTGTTCTAATTTACATGTAACATTAATAACTTTTTTCAATGCGATATAATATACTTTATTCTATTTTTTGTATTGTTGCTGGTCACACACATTTCACTTTCTACATATCATATGTTTTATCAAAGAAAATATAATCGGTCTATTTACCTTGTTTTTATATTTTATCTCTGCTGCATCAATTCAAATGATAATAAATAATAAATAAAATAAAGTACTTACTGAACGAGCTTGCGGGAATCCAATCCGTCTATAAATGATTTATATTATTAATTTAAATATATTTATACAGGGTGTACGCATATTAACAAACACTAAATATGTGCCCTGCATGCTATACATCCGATAATGCATTTCTGATCCAATGTATGTAGCCCTCGCGATAGCGGTTATTTTTATTACTTAGCGAGGGTCTCCCAGCCATGTAATTTGGTATAATAAACGTTTTCTGCTAGTCTGTTTGTCTGTCAATGATATAAAAACTACAAAATATAGAAAAAAATATACATAATCTGATATTAGCTACACTTAAAATCCACTTAAAACATCCAACATTAAAACTTAATACATGATCCAACATTCAAACATTAATACAAATACCTGAAAGAA